>CM071567.1:324378363-324448139 GCA_036426205.1 Ascaphus truei | reverse complement strand
TATATATATAGTGAGCGTAGATACTATGACACAAATATCTGTTCAACTAATTCACCATTTCCCCCCCTCCCATTCCAGATCACCAGATTTGACCCCTATAGAACTGGTGTGGCATGCGATGAAGAATCATATAAGAAAGGTCGTGAAACCTCCAAGAAGGATGAATTAATAGATGTAATAAAGAGTTTCTGGAACGACAAACTCAGTGTACAAAAATGCAACAACTATTTAGACAAATTAGAGGCCCATTCTTTTAGAGCATAATGGGAATACCACCAGCATGTAGAAAGGTACTGTACTGTAGTAAGGTTAGTACAGGTACAGTATGTATAGTACAGGTAAGTATGGTACTGACAATAACCTGTATTAATATTAGCCTTACTGTATATTAAAGGTAATTGAACATTAATCATTTTAAGTCTGCCCTTACTCTCCACTTTGTATATATTATACAGTATACAGTATTGTTATTAGACATGTGTGTATTACCAACAGCTGCGGCCGCCTTTACCCTAGTGCGGCCGTAGCGGCACAACTCTGATAACCGTGGGCAGATGCAGTATGGTTTTTTTTTCCCGGAGTATATTGCGGTATTTTAGTGCTCATAATATTAGCATTTTATTAGTGCTGTCTGCAATACTGCAATACCGTCTAAAAACTCAGTGGGGCATTCGCGAACTGTTGTCTTCAAAGTCTAATACTTTAGCAGTTCAACCTACGTCAGTACACAGTCTGCGTGTGCACGCGCAGTAATTGTAAATTTGCATATTTATACATGCATATGCAGTGCTGTATGTCTCATTTGAAAATTGTTGAAACGCATAGGCGTGTACAGTACTGTAACAGTAACACATTTCAGCATATACAGCTCTCTCCCCTCGCTCGCCCCCGCACACAAACAGGCTAATTTACTGCATTGCAGTATTTCAACTTCTTATCTTATCTACAGTACAGTACACCTCTCCCACACCATTCCTTTGAATGTGTGTCTTTCTGGTTTCAATCACATTCCTGCTTGATAGCTGATGATTACTGCGCATGCGTCTGTAACTTCGCCACTGCTTGCTTGCGAAGTTCAAGAGTGAGTGACCAAAAAAAAAAATTCTCCTCATTTTTTATTTTTATTTTTTCCACAAGCCTGCCTAAACCATCTTGATATTACGATATTCAATCTGTGCTGTAGCTTTTGATTGCGACACTGCGTTTGACTGCACATAGTTGATTTGTGTGCTTTTTATGTATCTGGGGGTGTAGGGATCAAATTATCATGATGACCTGCCTTTTGAAAATATGTCATTTCTTTGAACTGCAGAACAGCTAATCCTTCATGCAGCTGTACCCTGTACCCCCCTCCCCCACGCACACACACAAGACTCGCTCAAGGATTTGTACCTCTTATCCACACCTCTCCAGAGCCATTCCGTTTCTAAAGCTTGTCCTTGTGTTTTTTAATCGTCCATCCCTAGCCGAGCATCACCTCTCTGCGCCTGCGTACCTAATTTTCCTATTGTTGGCTTTGAGTCACCTCTCTGTAATCTTCTTTGGGAAGGGAGCTAGCTGATGATTACTGCACATGACTCACCCATCCCCCCCCCCCCCCCCCAACCCTTTGAGGCTTTGTTTACGGTAACACTTTTGATAATCTGTTCTCGAATTTGATATCTAAATCTGATTTGCACAGCACTGTGAAATTGAGAGTTAAAAAAAACATTATCTGATTCATGCTGTTGATGCAGTAAATTACCACTTTTTGTCATTCTTTCTTTTTCTTTGGTGTAGGTGTGGGGGGTTGTCAATGATTATGATTATCATGAATGTAAAGAAATATTTATTTTATTTTATCAGGAACAAAAAATACAAATATACAAATAATCATGAATAATACAAAATGCAGTCTTTATTCAGTTCTTCTGTCAGATGAAAATTGAGGGCCGGTGGCTAATCATGAATAATGCACATTGATAATAATATTAATTAATAATATATAATATATAATAATAATATATATATATAATAATATAATTTTTTCCGTCTTTATCTTCTTCCTCATTCTGTGTACAGTACAGTAGTTCATTGAGAGAGGAGAGGTTTTGTGTACATCATGACTGCAGTTTAGATACACTTAACTGTACAAACAGTTCACAAACTTTACACAATAGCCCCCCTTTCCCCCAGTCCATCCTTTTTTTCTGCAAAGACAAGAAAACAAAAAATTAGTGCAGTTATATGCATACTGTATTATGGCATTGTGTGCTGTATAGTACTGTCAAACGAGTCTATAATGAACTACTGTATAATGTGACTACTTTTAAATACTTTGCAACCAGATGGTGGTGCTGCTCTCTCAGGAAAGAAAAAAATTGAGCAGTTAGGTGCATATTATGGCATTGTGTACTGTATAGCTACTCCATATTGGACAACTGTATGCAGTTAGTACTGTCAAACTAGTCCATACAGGAACTACTGTATACTGTGACTACTGTTAAATACTTTGCAACTAGATGGCTAGTGCTGCTCTCTCAAGGAAAAAAAAATCTGTGCCATAGTTACCTGTATCATACTATACTTACGATACTGCAGTACAGTACTATACCATACTACCTTCCTGATGCTTGCCCATTACGCGCGATCACAATGGGCAACACAGTAGCAATATGGTCAATATATTTGTTGCATCGTTCCACGGTGAGTACATCGTTCCAAAAACTCATTATGCCTTGCGCCAACTCATCCTTTTTGGAGGGTTTCACGACTTTTCTGATATGGTCCTTCAGCTGATGCCAGACCATTTCGATAGGATTGAAGTCTGGCGATCTGTCATTGGAGGGAGGGGGAAAAAAAGGACAATTAGTTAAAGAGATAAGTACACAGTAAAAACAGTGGGAGAAAATGAGACACGGTTACTGCACTTACTCCGCTGGCGTCATCACCCAGTTGATACCGCGCTCAAGAATATGCTCTGTTAACGCGGTGTGCTTCGGATCGTTGTCCTGGTAGAAACGGTGACCATCTGGGAACTCAAGTGTGATGTATTCCACAATCTCAGGCACAATTTTCTCCTTCTCCTGGAAAAAAACTTTATTCATGATTCCTATAACAAGAAAAGTGCTCAAAAAACTGCACACTAGTACAGTACAGTGCATAAGGCAAAAGCGTGTGACATACATTTTGCTGTACCTTCAAAGATGGCACCCCACACATGCATCTTCACTGGGTGTTTCGGACGCGGCTTCATAGATATACAACCTTTTTTGTGGAATGCAAAGGTGGCAAATCTTTCCAGCGAAACAGTAGACTCGTCAGTGAAGATGCAATCCTGGAAAGTTTCTCCACTGTCGATCCATGCCTGGGCCTGGACCACTCTCTTGATCTTGTTAACGTCCCTTATCATAGGGTACGCTCTGTAATGACAAGGAATAATTTTATAGGTACAGTACAGTTTCTTAAACAACACTTTAACCTCCTGTACTGTCCAGTACTAACCTCACACGTCCATATTTCCATCCAATTCTGTGTCTCATCTTGTTTATGCTGGTCTCGGATACAGTGAGATTGTGATTTTGCTGCAGAGTGTATTTGACCCTTAAGACACTCTTCTCATCATGCTCTTCACTTATTTTGTCGACCAGAAGAGTTGTCCCCCTAAAGTGTACAGAAAAACAATCCGGTAAGTTACAGTGCAGTAGGCCACAAGTACAGCACATCATTTATAGTAAAAATAGTATAAAATTAGATAGATCTACACAATATATAGTTCTATTAATATGCAGCAATATAAACAATAATAGATATACTGTATTATACTGTATACTGTAGTTATATAAATATACCGAAATAACTATAAAATGAGATAGATCTACACAATATATAGTTCAATTAATACGCAGCAATATAAAAAATAGATATACTGTATTATATACTGTAGTTATATAAATATACCGAAATAACTATAAAATGAGATAGATATACACAATATATAGTTCTATTACTATGCAGCAATAAAAACAATAATAGCTATTATATACATATACTTACGCGTTAGATACCGTTGGTGTCCTCGTACGTTGTTTGTTTTTTCCGTGTGCATCATAGCACACGGTGGTTGATGGCACAACGAGGCCACAAGCAGCAAACCCACGTTGGATATCTGCAATTCATTGTCCGCTCGTGTACATCTCCTTAATTCTCATGCTGAGATCCTTTGAAATCTTTTTAACAGGCATTGCTGCGAGTAGAAAGAAATAAAAACACAAGAATGTATATTCGATGTTTAGTCGATGTGTATTCAATGTGCAGTGAATCCACAAAATGGTTGGTGTATTTATACATTAATGACTCACATTAGAGTACGCCCACTTTTAACATCTGTACCTCGTCGCCATGCATAAAAGGTTACACACTTTGCATAGCCTCCCACTCGATGATCTGTATCTGAACTTGCCCTTGTCCAGATACTGCATTGTGCCATCTGCTTCCATGGATCAACCTCGATTATACGGACGCAAGAAGCCACTCGCCTCTGCCGTGCCTATCACACAGAAAAAGCGAAAGGCGGAAGCCGTTTCCAAGCCAAGGCCAAAGCGACAGGCTATGGCTAATAAAGAAAACCTTCTCCTGACCCCAAAGGCTAAGGGTTTTAATACACGTAAGCCTTATTATGTCAAGAAGAAATTCGGTGATGTACACTCAACGCAAAACAAATGGCAGCCAACCCATCGAACCCGTAGGCCACTTCCTAGATTACGCTTCGACGACTCTGCCGCCGCTCTCCCGGAAATCTACAGCCCATCTTCTCCACTACTCGTCCACGACGCTGCCGCCGCACTCCCGAAAACCCACAGCCCATCTTCTCAAACTGCTCTTAGACGCCGCTGCCGCTGGTGTCCCTGAAATCCACGGGTCACTTTCTCCATTACGCTTAGACGACTCTGCCGCATCTCACCCGGAAATCCACAGGTCGCTTTCTCCATCCCTCTTCGATGATGCTGCCGCTTCTGTCCCGGAAATCCACAGGTCACCTCCTCCATCCTTCTTCGACGACGCTGCCGCTTCTCTCCAGGGAACCCCCATCTCATCCTCCGTAGCACCCATCCACCCAGATGTCCACAGCACGCCATGCACAAGAACCAGCTCGTTAGACAGCATGCTGAATGGGTTAAGTGTGGATATCACCGGGAACTCTACCGGTAAAGATAGATCTGCTTTTAGAGACCATGCTAAATATGGATAAACGGATGCAGAAATGGATCGACGGATGGAGAAGATAGAGACTGACATAGCGGGGATACATAATTTGCTAGGTGTTCATGCCCCTGCATCCCCGACGCCGGTGCAGGAGAGTGGCCTGGATGTGATGAATGGGACCTTCGACCGCCTTCCAAAACCAAGCGCACCCCCTCCACCATTAGAATTTGTGTACATGTATGCCGTTGAGGAGGAGGATAACATGACAACCCAGTCAAGACCACGCCAGGAGACAACACGGCGACCAAGAACGGAGGAAAGCTTCCTCCCAGACAACCTACCCTCGCCCGCCGCCACAAGCACACCCGCTCACAGAAGAACACCCGCTCCCAGAACCCAACCTACATACGCTTGCATCGATACGGTGCCCGAAATCATCCTGCGCGAGCTGCCACCGGCACTCAGGGAGAAGTATAGGGTGATGAGTGCTGGTTTACCCCAGAAGTATGCCATGTTAATTTTTAAGCACCACGTGTCCTACTTGGTGTACTGCGGGTGGGTCTACAAAGTAAACGATGAAGGAAATCGCGAAAAATGGGCACTTCCTGAAAATTTAAGAAGGACTATTGTGGAGGAATTGCGGCGCTATTTTTCAATTTCAGATCCTTTAATGAAAATCGTTCGAGACTCCATTAATGGCATTTTGCGCCATACAAGGCATCGGCCCTGGAAGGACAATCTGGTGGGGATCGAATTTGCGTGACAGTTCAACTGTTGTTTATTTTTTGTAAATGTTTTTGTAAATGTTTTGACTTTCTGTACTTTAATAAAGGAGATGTTGCGTGTTTTAACTTGTATTAATAAAGAAATGTTTTTACTTACTGTACACAAGACCGGCACAATTCCAGTCCCCAAGGCCGCAAACAGGCCCGGTTTTCTAGGTTATCCTTAAAACCAGGTCTGTTTGTGGTCCTCGAGGACTGGAGTTGTGCAGGCCTGACTGACTGTTCTGTACACCATCCTACTGTAAATGTTTTGACTATCTGTACTTTAATAAAGAAGATGTTGCGTTTTTTAAATTTTATGAATAAATTATTTTTTTTAATAACTCCATACTGTTGTGCTTTACATGTTTTAACTTTCTGTACTTTAATAAAGGAGATGTTGCGTTTTTAAAATTTTATGAATAAAGAATTTTTTTTAATAACACCATACTGTTGTGCTGTACATGTTTTGACTTTCTGTACTTGCATGCTCAGCACTGTACAGTACATCACAAGAGTATTAAAACAATACATGCTGTACGGGTATAGAATACACATTTGTACTGGAATACATGTAGAATAAATGCATACTTTTTATTTTTCGGGTTTATTATACAGTATATATAAAAAAGTATTGTATACGGTCTGAAAACAACAGCATACTGTTTCAGGTATTCTATCCTAATCAATAACAACAGCCACTAAACTGTAGACTCCGGTACGTGTTTTTTTTAATCAGATTCAGCAATGTGCTGGCATTGTTACACAAAGCGATATTATCCATCGAAATCCCTCCATTTGCCGGTTTCCGCATGAGATGACAAAGTTTTCTATTCTGAGGAAAAAAAAGTAAAAGTTTTACTGTAATGGTCAGTCAGTCCCCTAAAGAAGTTCCCACAGTCAGTTCCACCAATAATTTTCTCTGGGGGCGTCTCCTGTTCACATGCGCATGCGCCTACTGTTGATGTGATGACACGCATATGCGTTTCAAGAAGGTTCCGATGCCTAGCGTTCCACCAATTGTTCAGTATCTACTGTAGAAGCTGCTCAGCCAATGATATTGCTTACAGGAGACTCGCTTGACTGTGCATTGATATTTCAAAAACAGAATAAAATACGGCAACATTACTCACCATAGACTTTGCCAATCAGCTGGCGCCGAGCCACTGCCAGTCCCGTATTCTTGATCATACACGTAGTTGCCAGGTGACAGCGGGACTACTACACCTGTAGTCAGCTGATGAGGCTGGAAATCGCTTAGGTACATGCAAGCTTGCTGGAATCTGTACGCGAAATCCGGCTCAGGCTGCCGGTATCCGGGCGGGGACAGACAGCAAGGGTTGTCGGTCACCAGGTTTTCACTGACGGTCGGACCGTTATTGGAAGCCGGTGCTGGTGCTGACGCATTGCTTGCCTGCAACTGACGTTTCTTAGTTGGTTTTAACATGACCTTTCGCCTTTTGAAGTCTCCATGATCATAGATACGGGAGAAACACGGTGATACACACCAATACCCTCCAATAACATCGGGATCAATACGAAAAAAACATGGATCGATACATAACTTTTTCCTTATTGCACTCTTCCACACACGAGCATCTGTTGAAAATTTGTAAAAGTCATAGTTTTCGATAAAATACTGATACATTTGAACAACTGTTGCCATCTTATCATCTGTTGCATTAATCGCGGCCCATATTAAATAAGCGTACGTTCTGTCGGGTTTTTGGAACACGGACTGCAGTTGTGCACTCATGTCGAGACTCTCAGGACGATAAAACAAGACTAAACACTGTGCTTGTATTTTTTAATATGATAATGCCTAAATTGATACATTATTGTAACTTCTTCAGTCTAGGGCCAATTTATAATGGACTACTGTTGTATTCTTTTAAACACCTGCAAGTCGACACATTACTGAAGCGCATGCGCATTACAATTCATGAATATCTGCCATCTGGCGGATACTCGAAGAATTGCAACCAATTAAATCCAAACCATTATCAATAAACAAATCTACGCAAGTACCAGCACTCACTGTCTAATAGCTAAATGATGAAAACAGTTGTAATGCCCTGCTATTAGCTGTTTAGCTGTATTTAGCCTACACTGTATGTTTACTATCTATTTTCAGGGGTGTCTGATTTGACCAGTTATAGGGGAAGGGAGGCTTAGGGAAGTGCTTCTGGGACCTTTTGGACCAGGGGGAATGGGCCAGATGAATAGGTAGTCCCTCGAAACGTCGCCCCCCTAGCATACTTGCCGTTCTCCGTTTTTTGTGTATATTCCTTGTTTCATGTTTTTTCCCCTTTTCCTTTCCCCCTCCCCACCCCTCACTTTGTGACATACCCATTTGTGATACTGGTTTCTGCAAACACATTTGATTTATTTCTGGTTCATTTTATTATTAAATGTTTATTCTGCATTACAACTGTTTTCATCATTTAGCTATTAGACAGTGAGTGCTGGTACTTGCGTAGATTTGTTAGTACTATACAGGGGAATAAGGGTCCCCTTTGGTTCCGTGCACCCTGCAATTGCATTCATTTAACACTATCAGAGTGCTGTCTATCGTCCCGTTTTACCCTTAGATTATCAATAAACACATCAACCGCTCATCAACCGCAGGTGTGAATGCGGTATGAATGCGGTCAGAATGCGGAATGAACGTGGTGACGTGCGGTGAAGTGCGTGGCATTCCGAAAAAATCCCGAAAAAATTCAGAGATGTTGGAGAATAAAAGGGGCCGCGGCTTTATATATACAGCTCAACCACGTTATAGAGTGATCCACTACAACGCGGATCCGCTTATAACGCAGTCTGGGCGTGGCTCCCGTTTTCAAAGTAAAAAAAATATATATGTTTTTTTTTGCATAACATACAAGCTTCACTTACACAGACACAGAGCATGACTACAACATACCCTGGTTGGTAACACATTGTTCCATAGCATGACACAAACTTTAATAGCAGAGAGAGAACTGCATAAGTGGGAATACAGCTATAGGCTGAATCAGTCGGGTTTTAGGACCACGGGGAAACCTTAACCTTACAGAATGCTGTCTTTGCAGCCCCTCACCAAGTTGGAAATCTGGTGGTACTGTAGTTGGAAGTGTGGGGAAAAGTGCTTTAACTATACAGTTCATCCACCTACACCTGACAGGAAAGGTCTTTAGGATAACAAGGTAGCAATTGTCACTGCCCAATAATCAGGGCAGTGTAAGTGTTAAGTTGTCCAGCAGTTGCTGACCTCACCAATATTGCTGAAGCAAATACACTACTGGCCCCTCGGGCAGAGAAGGGGTTACCAGCCAAGGACACAGGAGGAGTTTGCACAGCATAGCCCCTCCCCCCTCCCAATCTGCAATACACTACTGGCCCCTCGGGCAGAGAAGGGGTTAGCAGCCAAGGACACAGGAGGAGTTTTCACAGCATAGCCCCTCCCCCCTCCCAATCCCCCAATCTCCCAATCTGCAATACACTGCTAGCCCCTTGGCAGAGAAGGGGTTAGCAGCCAAGGACACAGGAGGAGCTTGCACAGCATACCACCCCCCTCCCACTCTGCAATGCACTGCTGGCCCCTCAGGCAGAGAAGGGGTTAGCAGCCAAGGATACATGAGGAGCTTGCACAGCCTATAACCCCCCCCCCCCCCACTCTGCAATGCACTTCTGGCCCCTCGGGCAGAGAAGGGGTTAGCAGCCAAGAACACAGGAGGAGTTTGCACTGAACAGCACCCCCCACCCCTTCCCCATGACTGACCCGTGGTGTCGGATCCCCTGCACCTACGGGTAAGTCCTGATCGCGGCGGCCATTTTTAAAATATTTATTTTTTTTTCCTTTCGCGATCCCGTTTATAACGCGGTCTGTGGACTGTGGACCCCGAGTACCGCGTTATAATGGGGTTCAGCTGTATATATATATATATATATGTAGTCCCCTTTCCCTACGCCTAAGCGACTACGCGTGCTGCTATACCTGTTGCTCACAGGAGGCATAAGCCTCCTCTGGGAGCCTGGGGTGGGCTCTTTCCCCTATAGTGCAGCACCCCAACCTATGAGGGATCCCAGTGTTGGCAGGATAACCCCTCACAGGAACCAATCACAGTAATAATAATACACACACAGGTATATAACCAATATTTACTGATATACACATATAATAACACTAACAATAGCAACCTCTGAATGCAATACCCACACACAACACTGTTCCCCCAAAGTACTGAGGGTGCCCTAGGCACCTAAACACCCAGTGTCTATAGAATTGTCCCACCCAACGTATGAGATAGCACTAACACTTTGTGGATTTTTGGTGCACGTTTTACCTCCCCGGGCACTCCTGTACCCAGGTACCACCGATGAACTAAAGAGATCAGTCAGGTCCCACATTGTGGGGCCTCCAACAATTCCCTCATGCCTTAGGGTCCTGGTCCGCCTCGTGGGTGAGCTTCAGCAAGAGTGTCCACGTGAATGTCTATAGGGCCTTGGTCTGGTCCCAGGCCGCACGTCCGATCACCGATACAACAACACTGCTATGTAACTACTGGGAAGCGTCCCTATTTGGGGCCTTCGATGCAACACTTTACTAGTGGTGACTCAGGGCCTACAGATGCAGCCACCAGAATTAGATTACTTGCCTTGGAAAATCTTGGGCAATCTCACAGTAAATGCCTCAACATGCATCAACATTTCTGTGAGATTCCTAACGGCCCATCGGATTAACACTGATTAACATCGGATGAAACTGAATGGGACTGCAGGGGACGATGGGCCATTAGGAATTTCACAGAAATGTTGAGGCATGTTGAGGCATTTACTGTGAGATGCCTTAGTTTTTACCCAGGCAAGTGATCGGATACTGGTGGCTGCATCTGTAGGCCCTGAGTCACCACTAGTAAAGGGCCCCTGACGAAGCCCAAGTGGAGAAACGCGTAGGGCCAGCGTTGATTTGCAGCAGAGAGAGAGACACACGGAGGAGCCTGTGTGGAGAGACATTCACGGAGAGCTCCGGCAGTGATTCCCTGCATTGGCAGACAGTGAAGCTCGCGAGAGCCGGGCCGCGTCACACACCACGTCATACACTACGGCCGAACACGTGACACGGAAGTAGCAGAGATTGCGGAGAGGACTGGTAACCGGCGCTTCTACACGAGTGTGAGAGACTCGCTAAACACTCTCTACTGCTTGATATTTACTCACAAAATGTGAGTTGATTACCTATATTTTAATAAGTCTTTTTTAGTTTAAACGATTTTACACATATATTGTTCCCTTCCATTATTTCCTCTCCATCCCCCCCCCCCTCTTATGAGATCCATACATAGAGACACGTGAGTGCAAGAAATAAGAAGTGCATGCAGCAGCTGTAGCTGAGTTCCCGTGGAGAAGAAATCTGCAGATCCAGCAGTTACAGAGTTAAAGCTACGTTGGCGAGTCCCATAGAGGATTACAGGCTCATACTTATCTTATCTGTGTAAGCGCATCTCTTACCATCATAAAGTCTATGTATTATTAGATATACTGCCCTATGATCTTTTTTTGTGTTTTTTCTCTTCCCTGTCATATTTGCGCCTAGGTCACTCTTCTACAGATCTTCAAGGCGGCGATTGTGGAGCCGCAGACCTAAATTGGCTGCAGTTTGTAGGGATAGGTGTACACCAGGGTATGTACCTCATTTAAAAACATTGGCTCTGTATGTGGTGTTAATTATATATTCCACAGGAACAAACTGTTTAGATTTGCGCTGTGTGTTTCTTCTTTATATATATATACTTCAGTTATATTTTTCTGATTTAGGTAGGTTATTTTGACATTGCATTACTTATTGGTAGTGACGCGGTATCCGCTTTTTTGTGTATGTTATATATATATATATACAGTGGTCGACAAATCACCAAAAAATCTACTCGCCGAACAAAAAAATCTACTCGCCACCTAGTACCAAACGTGTGCTGCTTGGGCCAATAGGAGCTCGCCATGATGTTAAATCCACTCACCCGGGGCGAGCAAATGTATAGGTTTGTCGAACACTGTATATATATATATGTGGAGAAGAGACACACAGCGCAGAACTACACAAATGTTAAGTGGGGGGGGAAATTAGTACACACCACCAATATGCCAATACAGTATTATATGAGGTACATACCCTGGAATACAACTATCCCTATGAACTGCAGCCAATTAGGTCTGCGGCTCCACAACGCCGCGTAGAGAATGTGTAGAAGAGTGACCTAGGCGCAAAACAACAGGGAAAGAAGAAACACAAAAGTAGGATCATAGGGCAGTATGTCAATTATTACACAGACTATATAATGGTAAGAGATGCGCTTACTCAGGTAGGTATATTTAAAGCCTGTAATCCTCTAAGGGACTTGCGAACACAGCTCCCAGCAGCTCTTCCTCTTAGCCTCTGGATATCTAGGATTTCTTTCACAGGAACACAGCAGTTGATTGCAGTCGTCACAGGGGGTCTCTGGAAGCAGCCCGTCTCTATAGGTGGACCTCACAAGAGGGGGGTAGAGGAAGGGGGCGGGGGAGGGACGGTGGGGAGGTAATAGAAGGGGGGACAGTATATGTGTAAAACCTTTTTTATTCCAATAAAATGCTGTAAAAACAAGTAATCAACTCACATTTGGTGAGTAGGTAACAGGCAATAGAGAGTGATTTTCGAGTCTCTCACACTCGTGTGGTCAGACGCCGATTACCAGTCCTTCGCTTCCTCGCTATCACTTCCGCATCACTTGACGCGGCGCGGTATGACGTGGCTCGGCACTCGCGAGAGTTCGTCTCCTTCAGTGCAGGGAATCACCGCCGCAGCTCCTAGAGAATCCCTCTCTGCTCAGCTGTTCGGCGTATCTCCTCTACTGCTGTAGAAAGTGCTGGCCCTACGCGTTTCTCCACTCAGGGCTTCGTCAGGGGCTGCTCTATATCAAATTTAAATATTACTGTATGCGCATTTGTATGTCTTAGAAAGTTCTGCAACCCCGCCTTTCACCATTATTACCCAGCAATTCCACTGCAGCAAGGGATTCTGGGAAATGACATGCAAATGAGCATACAGTCCGTGCGTGATCCAGGGGGAGCATGGGAGAAAAGAATATAAAAAAACACAATATAAGTGCAGACAGTTTGATACTGGGTGAATTAAAGTGGTTTTTATCTTGGCTCGTGAGTGTTGCCTACTCACAAGATTTAAATAGGACACGGGCAGTTTAGACACAATGGTCTCAGTGGACTGGATCTGTGGATTCTGAGTATGATGCGATCTTCACTCTCAGCCAGACAGCATATGTGTGGAGGGAAAGAGAGTATACATAGTGCAGACCAGTATGGTAAAAAGGTATAACTTTATAGAACTTTAAAAATGAACACTTACAATAAAAACATTAATTTCAGGCATGTATCACAATAATTGTGAGTGGAAGGAGGTGGACTGCAGATCTTAGGGCTCACCCGCCACCTTTGCTGCGCAGGCACTGCAAGGGAAACTGCTCCGCTGGAGGGTCCTTCTCAGTCCCTTCCCGGGTACTCGGATGCTGGAGGCTCCAATCTCCCTGGTGTGTGTCTGCTGCGGTATCCCCACTTCAGAAGTACGCCGTCTGATGGTACTCGAGTGACTCCGATACGTCACTTCCCGTGTAGTCCCGCTGCGTCACTTCCGGTGGTGGGCTCCCGATCTCCGTCCTACTCCTCTCTCCCAGAAGGCAGATACCACTCTACGCGTTTCGCCAAAGAGTGCGTGGCTTCGTCAGGAGTGTACCGCCCCCTGCTGTTCTACATCCTTTTATTGCACATGTAATTGGCGATTTAATTCTTTAATTAAAAACTTCTGTTACTCTACGATCTGCACTTGTCACTAACGAGGATTGCATCAGTGTACATCAAGGGGCATTCAGCCGGTCTTTTAAAGGAGAAGGATACTTAATGGTTATACTTTTCTATATAGTAAATGCATATGCAAAAAATGCTTATATGTTGGATGGGAAGAGGTTAACTGGGGATTAGTTACATTGGTCCTACTCACTTGACAAAGGGGGAGAATGTGTCTGAAGTCTATAATACCAACTGGGTAATAAAAATATGTATATATATAAAAATAATATTAAAAATTTCATATCAGGAAAAAATGGATGATTTGCCTACTCTCATAAGTGGCAGATGGTGGTATACATATATGCTTCAATATTAGGGGGTGCCCCATAATGGGCAATAATAGTAAAAATGGCAAATGCCCCATCATATACAATGATTTGATATTCAATTTATACCATACCGATATACATTGCTGACTTCCTGTGCACATTGTATATTGCATTGTAATTGGACATATAATGTCTCTGCATAGATCATAAGGCCACAGATAAATACATAAAATTCAAAGAGTAAATTTCAAAAAGTCAATTTCAAAAAAAATAATCAGTATCGAATTTCAGCAGTTCTATATTTTCTGAGACAGAAAGAGGAGGGGGGAAGGGGGAATTTAGTTTGCAGATGACTCAAAGGGCCACATCCTATAAGGCTCAATGGTGTATTTATACATATACATGGCTACAATATCAGGTGCATACCTTCATGTTAACCACAGCACAAAATTAGATGTATACATACATAATGCAAGAGGTCTTGAAAGCACCTTGGGGGCTGGGGAGACTTTGACACAGGACATATGACCTAATTACTCATACATGTTAGAGTATGCAGCAAAAGAAACTCACAACAATGTTATATGCATATACGGAATGGAAAAAAAAGGAAAAAGGAAACAAAAGGAGACAAGAAGACATGATTAATCCTGGTTGTAATTTTATAAAAAAGGAGTCAGCTCTATCTCCATGTTAAGGCCCCTGGGGGAGAGGGTCCGCAACCTGTGGATCCAAAAGGATTCTCTCCTCATGAGTTCCCGGTTGCGATCCCCCCCCCGCCAGTGGCCCGGCACATGTTCAATGGCCATGTATGTCAGACCTGCGGGGTCCCCCTGATGTTTCTCCGTGAAATGTTTGGGAAGACTGTGTGTGATGAGTGATCTTTTTATGCTACTGAGATGTTCTATTATCCTGACTCTTATTGGTCTTTCAGTCTTCCCAACATATTGTAATTTACACGGACATTCCAGGAGGTACACCACGTGGTCCGACCTGCATGTCAGACAAGATGTTACATCAAACTTTTCCCCTGTGTTGTTAGAGAAGAATTCAGTTTTATTATTAGATTTAAACTGACATGCCCTACATGTTTTACAACCATGGAATCCTTTATTTTGTTGCAGCCAGTGTTGTGATTTATTTTCTCTCTTAAGGATGCTTGGAGCTAGTTTTGTCTTCAAATTACAGGCCTTCCTGAATATGATGTTTGGGTGTTCAGGGACTTCAGTTCCTAATACTGGATCCTTTCTCAGGATATCCCAGTGTTTAGCTACGATCTTTTTGATTTCTTTTGCCTCACCATTGTAATTGGTTAGGAAAGCAAAATCGAATTTGTTTTTATTTTCACTGTTTTTAGGTCTTGGTTTGAGTAGATCTTCCCTGTTCAGACTATCTATTCTTTCCAATGCCCCGTCTATCTTGTCTTCTCTGTACCTTTTCTCTATGAACCTTTCTTTAAGTTTGTTAGACTGCGATAAAAAGGTGTCTCTCTCACTGCAGTTACGCTTAATCCTGGTGAATTGGCTGGATGGTACTCCATCCATCCACCTAGGTAGATGACAACTTGTCCGTAGGATGTAATTGTTTTTATCTGTTTCTTTGAAATATGTTCTCGTTTTCATTGTATTACTTTCAATATATATTTCCAGATCTAAATAGTTGATTATCTTGTCACTAAAGTTGTTTGTAAATTTTAGATTTAAGTCGCTGTTGTCTAGTCCTGTCAGGAAGTTGGTCAACTCTGTCTCCCCCCCTCCCCATATGAGGAAGACGTCATCTATAAAACGTCGCCATAGGACCAGGCCCTCCCCAAGCCTACCGTTCGGCCAGATGTTATCCTCTTCCCAAGATGCCATGAAGAGGTTGGCATAGCTTGGGGCGAACCTGGTCCCCATGGCAGTTCCCCGCTTCTGAAGGTAGTAGTCCTCATTGTACCAGAAGAAATTGTGCTGTAGGATAAACATGATGGCGTCAATAATGAAATTGGCCTGTGTTTCTATCATGTCGCTATCTTTTTCTAGAAATCTTTTTATAGCTCTGCACCCTTTCTCATGGTCTATTGAAGTGTATAGTGACACAACATCACAGGTAGCCATGATGTAGTTGTTCTCCCATCTCACCTTGCTTAGTGTGTTCAACAGGTCTGTGGTGTCCCTTAGGTACGCTTTCTGTTGTGTGACATACTTTTGTAGGAAGACATCTATGTATAGTGACAAATTGGCAGTGAGTGAGTCAATCCCCGAGACAATTGGTCTGCCCGGGGGATTGACCATACTCTTGTGGATTTTCGGTAGATGGTAGAATACCGATACTTTCGACTTGTCGCTATACAGAAATAGGAATTCTCCCTCATCTAATATTTCAAGATCCTTCCCTTTCTCCAATAGACACCTTAACTCGTCTGTGAACTCACTGTTCGGGTTTTTCCTTAATTTTTGATAAGTGACCTCATCGTTTAATAATCTGTAGGATTCTTTGTCATAGTTCTCTCTATCCATCAGGACAGTCCCCCCGCCCTTATCTGCCTGCTTGATCACTAAGGTATTATTATCCGTCATTTCCTTCAGTGCTGATTTTTCTTGTTTGGTAAGATTATCCTTTAGTTTGTTTTTCTGTGACAAAAGGTTTTATATTCACAAAAGTGAATATAAAGCGCTAACTCTACTAGTGTCCACTATCAATATACAGTGGTTATTCTTAAATCAATTGATGCAGGAATATGACAAATGCATGTACACACGTGTATAATATTAAAGTGTATAAAAAATGATATAAAGACCCCCTGCTCGACCCAGCTGGTTAGGGACTGGTTCCACTGGTCCCTCAGGTTGTACAAGTCCGTGCGTGATCCAGGGGGAGCATGGGAGAAAAGAATATAAAAAAACACAATATAAGTGCAGACAGTTTGATACTGGGTGAATTAAAGTGGTTTTTATCTTGGCTCATGAGTGTTGCCTACTCACAAGATTTAAAAGGTTTTTCATAGGTAGGAATCAACCATCTGGGATAGAGAGAAATGTAGCACCAGTGATAGCACAAGAAATTAAGATGATACACACGGGATTGAAACCTAAATCCACTTTCTTCCCACATTTTGCAAAGGGAAATCACCTAGAGACATTTTTCAAATGATTAACGCTGATTTTGAAAACCTTTTGTCACAGAAAAACAAACTAAAGGATAATCTTACCAAACAAGAAAAATCAGCACTGAAGGAATTGACGGATAATAATACCTTAGTGATCAAGCAGGCAGATAAGGGCGGGTAAGTTAGTTAAGTTATGGTGGGTAAAAAAAAGTGACAAAAACCCTCCACAGCAAAGCATATGGCAAATGGAAATATTACTGTATGCACATTTGCATGTCTTAGAAAGGTCTTTGTGTGTGTGTGTGTGTGTGTGTGTGTGTGTGTGTGTAAGTAATAGGTGACACATTGTCTGCTCATTTGCATGTCATTTCCCAGAATCCCTTGCTGCAGTTGAAGCACTGTATGCTAGGTGATAATGGTTGAAAGGCAGGATTGCTGCCTAAGACATGTGAATGTGCTCACAAGTGATATTCTTTACTGTATGTATGTATGTATGCAGGTATGCATGTATGCATGTATGTATGCATGCATGCAAGAATGTATATGTCAAAATGAGTCTACCGAGTGTGGCCAAATGTACACAACAAAAGACAGAAAAGTCCAATGCTATATCCAATGTGACAAAATATATAGTAAATAGTATAAAGTTAAATACTTCAATAATAATATTCTCATGAGTAAGGGTCATTTAGTTAAACCCTTTGGCCAAAGCGTTATAAGCCGCGTCCAGGTATAACCAAATTTGTAGGTCCCAACACTAAACTGTTGAAACTTCTCTTTTACCTCTGGAAGGAGAATGACTGCAGTGAGTCTTCCATACAGCAAAATGAAAAAAACCTTCCCTATTTTAAATAGTGGGGAGGGGCGAGTTGAAACCCTTGGAGGAGGGGCCACTAACTTCCAAACAACTGATACCAGTTGAAAATTGAAAATAACAAACACACAACCCTGAGCAGTTTTAAAGGTGTGCTGCGCAAACAGCATCTGGTTCTTGAGCACGGGGACTGTGCTGCCAGAGAGATCCCCAGAGGGTGCCCTCCATGGACACCAATCCATTCCCAGACTGATGTAAAAGAGCCCCCTGCTCACAGATACATCTTTGGACTTTGGTGTCAGAAGTTGGCAAAGGGCCTAGCCTCCTAGCCCTGCAGATTGGGACTGGGAAGTGTGAGTTAGCCCTTACAAAAGGCGTGTTGCACAAACTGCATGGGTCTCTTGAGCACAGAGGGACTGTTCTGCCAGAGAGATCCCCAGGAACAGATCTTTTAAGCACAGTGGTATTGTGCTGTCAGAAAGATCCACACACTCTATTCCAGGGTGCAGCAGACCATGCAACCCACCAGATGGCACCCCCCATGAAAACAATCATACCCAGACTGATGTAAATGACCCCCTGCTCACAGGTATCTCTTTGGACTTTGGCGTCAGAGGTTGATAAGAGTCCTAGTCTCCCAGCCTTGTAGATGGAGACTGGGAGTTAGCCCTTACAAAGGATTGGCTTGTTTAATTTGTTTTCCATGAAGATGTACTGTTTAGTTTGTGACCATAAAAATATAAGCCCATTTTTATTTTCCCTTAAGCTACTTTTTCCTGGTTATACCTCTGTGCTTGTCTCCTACAATCCATTTTCTTCTTCAGCTTCCATTTAATATCTGAATACATTTTTTCCCAGTACTTAACTGCCCATGGAAAAATGCCAACACCGTTCACAGGCCAGCATCTGTTATAGCTCCCCAGTGCCAATTTTTGACAACCATTGATGTCTTTTATTTTAGTATTCCCAGAATATTATCATAGACTTGCACGATATTTTCCACCAGGGCCAGATTTTCAATGTCAGAAAACTTCTGCAAGCGTTGCATTTCTGCTGCATTAGTGCCATCTTATCTGGAGACTGCAGTGTTTCCTCCACTGGTGCATCCTGCTGTTCCTTGGCTCCATACAGACTTCTCACATTCTCCTCTGCCTTTCCTCCTCTACTTTTCCCTCTGCCCCTCATGTCTTCCTAACCTTCCCTAATCCGTGTTAGACTTCTCTACAGCTCCTCCACTCACCACCACTCCTCCTCTCCCAACAATTTCTCTGTTCACCACTCCTCTGCTCACACTTCCCTAACCACCTCTCACAACCACCACTTCATTCACCACCAACAATCACCCCTCCCACGACAACCACTACTCTCACCACCTCTCTCACCACATCCTGGGCCAGCACCAAACATTTTGCTCCTCCTTACAATCCATCCCACTCCTCCTTCTCACTCACTCCACTCCTCCTCGTCTCCATCTCTCACAACAATAACACACTATCACAAAAATACACACTCCTCCACACAATCACACTGCAAAAAGCAAGATATAAACAATTGGCAAATTACTCCCAATCTCCAGAAAAAAAACACAATTGTATGCATTGTACAATAAAGTATTTAAGATAGCAATAATCCTGTTGTAAAGTATTCATAAATACAAAAATTGGGAGCCACGCATGCATCGCGTTATAAGCGGATTTGCGTTGTAACGGATCGCGTTATAACGGGGTTGAGCTGAATATTTATATATATAGTCTGGGTCCCCCTTGTCCCTTTACCTCCTGGTTTGGCTGCGGCTGGCAGCGGAGGCTGGGGAGAGTGCAGAGTGGGTGTGAAGGATAGCGAGCAGGTCGCCGGAGGTCCGCAGCTGCTCTCTTCGCAGGGCACCTCCATATAATAATAGCCACGCATGCACAGTAGGTTTTGCACATGCGCAGTATGGATGAGGCAGCCATTACAGGATTGGTACGCATGCGCAGAAGGCAGGAGTAGCCGTGGCCATTACATACTGAGCTGCGCAGGGGAACTACAATCCCCAGCAGTCCATGGGGCTGCTAGGTCATGTGGAGCGAAACAGCCAATAGGGCTGCAGCCTTCTCTCCGCACTAAGGTTGATACATTTGGCCCACTAGAGGCCATGCCAGTCGGAGCTGGGACACGGAAGGGTGAGCGTATGTTCAGGGTGTCAGTGACCCGTGAACTAGGCCAGAGACCCCCTTATAGGCCCCAGCTAGGCCTCGACTCCAATATAGTTTATGGATGATTTAGGGACAAGCCTTTAGGTAGGGACCTTGCCCCATTTATAGTTACAATTGTCAGGGAAACCGCAGAGATGCTGCAGAGTAAATGCAGCCTGTGGTCTGGGACCAGACCACCCCCACAAGGTATAGAGACTCTCTTTATGGTGGGACGCTCCAGCTGGAGTCCACCCCACGTAGAGGCGGACACAATCGCTGCCGCTGATGGCATGGAATAGACGGGCTCTTTCCCTCAGTCAGCTGTACCGGGTGCTGGAGCGACCAGGCAGGTATCACAGACAACAAATGAACCATCGACAAAACTCTTACTGTGGACAGCGCAGTCACACACTTGGTGTGGGAGTGACACTTGTGGGGTGGACACTGATGCCCCTGCACCCAAGCATTGTGGAGATACCCTGCGAGCGAGGATCTATGTATATAAAAGTATGGTATGCATAAGAGTGCTGTAAGATACATGTTCAGTAAAACTGTTATTACCTACTGTGGGTGTATTAATTGTATTGGGTCCTGTGCAAGGGGTATCCTGCAGTGCTAGGATCCCTCACAGGTGGATGCGCTGTCACTGAATGAATCAGGTACACCCCAGGCTCCCTGCAGCGGAGGCTCACGGCTCCTGTGACCCTATCAGGTAAACCGCACACGTAGTCACCCTGACATGGGGGAAAGGGTGTATATAGCTCAGTGCCCCTGGCTATGCGTTTTCTGTCCCTGACATTATAAGTCCTGGTGAGAGCAGGCAATGGTGGGGTTAAATTCCTCACACATGGGCCAGCATATGAGTCTCTCCACTGGAGTATTAATTTGTATCGGTTTCCAAGTGCAGTCTGGAAACTGTTGGAGCATGTGCAGAGGGGGTGGGCTCACTGGAGAGGGGCTGCTCAGTTACCGGAGCTGAGGAGTGGGACCTTCCCCTGGTATAAAACATGACATCCTTCCAAATTGTGTCTGTTCTATGTGAGTTCCAGTGTAGTCTGCTCCTTAGGGAGTAGGCTGGATTCTCCCTTGCCCCATCAGTGTGTAAGGGGTTAAGGACTAGCCCAGGGCCTCAAGCTTCTGGGGGCCTAGTCAAGGGGAGTGGTCATGCGAGCAAGGCTCTGACCATGTTTAAGATGCAAGCTGTGAGGGATATGTCCTATGAACATCTGGAGATTGTACCTCTGTTGAATGGGAGTGATATGAGAAAGGAACTGCACTAGCTGGTCTGCTAATAAACCATTTTGAACTGTTCCTGGTATTATGGCTGCGTTGCTGACAAAGTTCCTGCAGGGATGCAACTCTGCCTCTGGCAGAGCCCTGCAGGATTAAGGCGCTGCACCAAAGACTGAAAGCCTGCCTGTTGTCTACTCCTTATACCAACTGTGGAGACTCAGACCTCCTGAGAGTATACAGGTGAGCACCATCCTACCCTAACACTACCAAGACCATAAGATCTCCCTTTGAGTGGGGAAAGGGTTGTTACATATGTTGCCCCCTTTCCCCCGTGTCTAGGGACGCTACCGTGGTGCTTTACCTGGATGGCTTACAGGAAACCTTATTCTCCACTGAATGGAGCCTAGGGTGACCTATTCACTTACATATACAGTGTCTCCACCTGGAAGGGATCCGCACGCAGGGGGATAGCCCCTTCCAAGAAAATATACCAGTCATTATACACAGGTTATGGTGTAACAGTATTTAATGAACACTGTATTAGCATAACAGATGATACAACACAACGCATATAATATATGTATATACCCAGAGCCCTAGTGTCCTTCCCACAATATCAATCCCACCCAAGTATGAGGCGTAGCGCTAGCCTGTGAATGGTTGGTGCACTTCAGTTGAGGTGCCTGCCGGATACTCCAGTACCCTGTGCGGCCGACTAGCAACGAGGATCCACTGATCCAGCGACCTCGTATTTCATGATGGCGTCTGCCTCTGCTTTGGGTGAACTCCGGTAGGAGGGTCTCAACTTTAAAAGTCTCTGATAACATTGTGGGGGTCTGGTTCCAGACCACAGGCCGCAATCACCGTGCGGCATATCCACTATGTGCCTGACACTAAGCAGTAACATGGGGATGTGTCCCTATCTAGGGGCCTTTCCTGAAGCAACCACACGCTTACTTGATAAAGAGCTAACGCTTGAAACGCGTAGGTGGGGGCATCTTTGCCTGTGTATGCTTTATGTTTCCATGCTGCTAATATATTAGCTTTGTTTTTCACTTTGGGAACGCTCTCCCTGCTTTTTTGATCATTTCTACCTGCTGGAAAGTAGTGCTTTGTCTTTTTTGTCTCCTGTTTCTTACTTTGATTGGGGCCTATCTGGGACCTAAGGGGTTAATCTGGCATAGTCTTAGTGTCACTGACACTCAAACCCTACCTTTCCCTTCTTGTTCCTGGCTCCAACTGCCTTCCTCGCGGTCCTACTGTAGCATGCCAAATGTAACAACTCTCCTCAGAGGAACCTAGCAGCCCTATTGGCTGAGCTGCATCATGTGATCGGATCTCCCCTTGAGGATGACCCTGTTTTTGGCTGAACCTGCAACACTCCAGCCAACACTTGGAAAATTTAATTCTCCTATAATTATTAATCCAAAAATATCGCCATCTACAGTAAATGCTACATTGTAGTGAGCAGTAGATCAACCAAGTACTGTAGTTAAAATGTTTACTAAATGTACTTTTATCCTGCTTCACTCTTGCAAAGAGGGTCTGTGTCATACAAAGTGAAGGTTTCAGGGTTTAATTTGCAGGTAATCAAACAATTAAGGACATGCCTTTTGTTTTTCTCAGGAACAAAATTGCTCTAACTGCATATGTCATAATAAAATGTCATTGAGGGTGTGCAGGAAACCAAAAGTGTAATTGTTATCTGGATGGACCCATTTCAAAGCATCTCATATACATTTTCTTAAATCTAGACACCAAGTAGTTACTTGGCTATTGGTATATGTTATCATTAAAGGCTAGCAGAAGATACAAATAATTTATGATCTGTACAAATCTTAGAGATGTCATGTACTGTACATATCTGGGAGCTAACAATTTATTCGGTCGCGCAAAGTAAACATTTGTAGATTTAAACTACAATATGAGAAATATTAGAAAATCTATTTCACCATCAAGGTGCAAATGGGTCTATTACATTTAATATATAAACATCTGGGAGGTTCCCTGCATATGCCGATGAGGATACAGATGTAGCAGGCATTATTGCACCTTCTGGCGCACACCAAAGGGTGCAATAATGTTTACCTCCACGCTTCTCAGTGGGCTGTGAATGAATTTAGTATTGTGGCCACTCCAGCTGGCATATTGTGTGTCTCGCTGCAACATCCCAAGAGCAACATTTAATCCTGCTAGATCTGTACCATGAATCAGTTAACTACTGGGAACTAATTATTAAATGTTTAAAATTCGCACATATACAGCCATAAAAGTTCCCCTGATCAAGGGGAAGTGTCAAACGTCTGTTAGGACCCTACAGGCTTGTCAAAGGTTACAGACTTTCTCTTACAGCAAAAGAGATGTGGGGTATAATAATCCATGTTTGAGACAGACATTGGGTTGCCACTGGGGGCACACTGTGTGTGTGTGGATCTTATTTCTTCAACCCATAACCACCAGTGAATTTCCTATTCCAAATAATAATCTGAGGTGCCTGTTCACAACTATGTACTTCATTTGGTAAAGTACCTGCATTGGCTTCGGTTTTACTCCCTTTAATTTTGTAACTATCTGAACGTATTCTTATTGCACGTAACTTTTTTGTAACAAGCCATGTAAATCCCTTTTGTTATATTATAGTAAATCTAAAATGTAATAAGCATTGTCTTTGCAATCTAATTAAACCTAATACCTCTGAAGGGTTTGCCCTCATTTTCGGACATGTTTTGCTATCCATATCACAAGAATCTTCATGAAGAATTGGTACGGAGGATTAGCATTATTAATGCATGAAAACCTGAAAATGATTTCCTAGAACTAGATTACTTCCCTTAGCATAGGTTTTATTTAATTGATTGACCTTCATATAACATTAAACTGCTAATAGTGTTGCTTAATTCTATTCAACTTTCATACCGCAGTTGAGCGACAGCTATATAAAATGGCAGATAAAAGAGAGAACTGTGACTAAAGCTTCATGCTCGCTTGAGCAATAAATTGTGCAAGAGGGAACATTGAATATACATTTTTTATTACTAGACTTAACTGCACATGAATTGAATCTGTGAAAAATGTCAACCATAAGCCAGCACTGTGAGCTCTGTGAAAGCTTATGCTTAAAGCATGAAATACATATCTTTTAATAGCATCTGATGCTCTCTGTTATATAGGAAGTATGACCCGGTCCCCCCTCGGTCCCCCTTCATCTCTTTACCTTCCGCTGCCGCTGTGTCTGGCAGCGGAGGATGGGGAGAGTGCGGGGAGGGTTGCAGGCAGTTGCAGCGGGCAACGGTGTCGACGGAGGTTCCCGGTGGCTCCCTGTGAAGGGTGCCACCATGTTGAAGATATGCGCGCATGCGCAGTACCATTCACGCATGCGCAGAGTAGTGTCATAGCTGCGGTCAATACCAGAGGTGCTAGACATGGACTACAACCCCCAGCAGCCCCAAGGGCTGCAGTCAGGTGGCACAAAGCAGTCAATAGGGCACCAGGATTCCTCTGGAGAAAGGAATAGATACACTTGGTGTGTTTACACCACGCCAGTCGGAGCTGGGACGTCTGTAGGGTAGGAGGTGTGTGCAGGTGTCTGTGGCACCTGCACTAGGCCAGAGACCCCATGTTAGGCCCCAGCTAGGCCCCGACACCCCTCAGTTTGTGGACACCGCCCCTGTAGCTTCAGTGTGAGGGACACAGGCAAGAATAGCTGCATCCTAGCCTTGGGACCAGATCACCCAGCTGCAATACAGAGACATTATATATGGTGGTACACTCCACACGGGACCCACCCACCATAGAGGTGGAGACTACGTGACATCGCTGGATCCTCATCATCTTCCACCATACCCGTGTGCAGGAGTACCTGGGAAAGTACAACAAGTGCACCAACCATACACTTTAGTGGCAGCACTGTACCACACTTTTGGGCAGGACTAATTACTCGTGAACACCAGGGTGTTTGGTTGCCCGAGAGGTGGGTTCTGGGCACTGCAGGCATCACGGATGGATATGTTTGATAATGGCAACTTTCGAAGGAGAAAGAGATTGAATAATAGACATTCCCGAATCGATCCCTCCACTCTGCCTCCATCCAAGTACCTGCTCCAACTTGAGTACCTGCCTCAGCCCAAGAACCTGTCCAAATATTATTACCAGTTACCTATATCCTGAGTACCTAATCCAACCTGGATACCTGATTCTACCTGAGTACTTTATTCCACCCGAGTACCTGCCCCCACCAAGTACCTGCCCATGTATAATCAAGATAAATATAAGTTTACATACAGTACTGTACATTCCCAAATGACCCGCATATTTGTTCCATAGACCACTCATGTGCATACAGGTGCACCGACGAGTATTCTAACACTTGCCTTAAACTTGCCTTGGAAAATCTGGGGCTATCACCAACAAGACACAGGTACATGCTGGGTACATGCTGCAAACATTTCAGTGACACAGCAGTTGAATGGGACTGCCAGGGACCCCAGCTGTTAATCCGATGGGCCATTAGTCTGTCTGCAGAAATGTCACTGAAATGTTGCAGCATGTACCCAGCATGTACCCAGCATGTACCTTGGTCTTGTTGGTGATTGCCCCAGATTTGTTTTAGAATACTTGTCAGCTCTACAGTATGTACTTTAAGCATTTATATTTATTTACAGTAAATAATCTCACAATTATTTTACAAAATTCAAACCGTCAAATCGATAGCCAGAAGAAGTTGGTCTAAAAACTATTAAAACATTAAACTTTTTTAATAATGTAGAGATAGTTTATTTTGAGCATACTAGGCACAATGAGACATACAGTTTATAATAAATAAACTATAATATTTTCTACTTTTTTATATATTTTATGTTTTATATTTTATTCCCCTATGTGTAGGGACACTCAACCTGCCTCTCCATCCCCACCAGCCCCTTCCTCTGAATTTCAAATTCTAATGGAATTTGGCCCCACTATCGAATGGATGGATGCACAGAACAGGCAAAGCAGCCCTCCCTCCCGCTCCACTTCGATTCTTCAAAGCGGAAATCCCCCGGGCAAAATACCTGTGGCCAAGATCCCTTCTCACTTATCCGCCTTTCACTCATGTGTGGAGAAACTTAGGTCCACCCACCCCCCCATTGCCCGCCTCCTCTGAAATTCCAATTCAAGGAAACGCATGTTCTATGCGTTCCATAGACACACATCTGAATAGACAAAGTATACACATAACCCCTGTAGCCTTAATTTCTGCAAGTATAGTATAGCAAATATAGGCAAAGTGACATGGTGCAATATTTTCTACTTTTTTTATATTTTAATCGTAGTGGGCACATAGAGACATATTCATTATTTACACACTTCTATACATGGGGAGTTTCACTGAATAATGACGTGGCAACCAAAAATGCATTGCATATGCAATGCATTGTAACTCGTTGTAATATGGGGGTCTCTACTTTTTTAAATTTTAATCATAGTGGGCATATAGAGATATACTGTATACATTATTATACTTTGTAGTACCGTATGGGTGTTTCACAGAAATAAATACGTTATCTCAATGCATACCAAAATATGGTTTGTCCAAATAAGACATACTGTACCAGTCCTTCTGATACATACTCCTTTCATTTGACAATGTTTGCAATTATCAACAGACAAGCGGGGCACTATAAAAATTAAATTTTAATGAATACAATAAAAGATAGTCATACTTCCTACGTTTCGGTCCTAAAGTCAGACTTTACGCAGGGCATAGAAATACTCCATCAAACATTGCACCATTTATACTCACAGTCAGATATCATGTGCTCTGTGCTCTGGAGGGCTTCTGACATCAAGTGTCACAGTGTCAAAACCAAATTAGTGACACACAGAAGAACACCACACCACCGAAAACAGCATGTCCCTTGCTAGACAACTACAACTAAGAAGAAAAAAAAACTTACACACCTACAGAGTGAACAATAGACACAAGGCCTCATTCTAGTAGCTTTGATGAGTTTGCTGCTATCTCGCAAGGTTTGGCGTGTTCCCGCTGAATAGTTTGTCATTTGAGGTATCATGATATTCAGAAATAATTTGAACCCCTCTCAAACCATGTGATAGGAAAATGCCAAAACCGTTTGGTGTAACAGCAAAGTCATCTGAGATTCTTTCCAAGTATCGTAATCTGAGCTGCACAGATCTCACAGGCGATCACAGTGTTTTTATTAAAATTTGAATACTATTGCGTTTGAGCAAGGTGTCTCCGGAGTAGAACCGCGTTGGAACCGCTATATAACCCAGTAGGCCTAATACACCACAGTTGGGGCAACTACCCACTTCATCCAATCCCTCTACCCCCAATAAACGTTAAAAAAACACAACACACCTACAGATGGCACCACCAGTATTAGAACACTTACCTGAGAAATTCTGGGAGATTCTGGGGCAGTCTCACAGTAAATGCCTCTAACATTGCCTCAACATTTCTGTGAGATTCTTAATCACCCATCGGATTAACATAGTGGGGGGGTGAGGGCTGAAGTCCCATTCAAGCTGAACGGAACTGTAGGGGCCCCCCTCTGTGTTAATCCGATGAGCCATTAAGAAGCTCATAGAAATGTTGAGGCAATGTTGAGGCATTTACTGTGAGACTGCCCCAGAATTTCCCAGGCAAGAGTTCTAATACTGGTGGCTGCATCTGTAATACCCACTTTCTCTACCCCCAACAACCCCACCAACACATACAGTACCGTAATGGGCAAAATTACTATTATCCAGATCTGGATAATAGCTCATTTGCCCATTCAAAATAAAACATTATCCAGCCAGCATAAAGTAAATACAATTTGCACTTGCCCCTGCCGGGAAGAAGGTCACCATCATCCGTGTCCATGTCCTCTGTTGTCAGGAACAGAACAATAAAAAATACAATCTAATGGCCCCTAACCCCTTAATCACCTTACCGGTTAGTACAGCTAAATTAATTAAGGGGTTAACCCTCCTCCCCCACTACCCACCCAGGCGGCCTAAACACTCACCCCAGGGCAACTATCCCCACCCTCTACGCATTGATTGGCACAGTGGCACATCATGCCCAGATAGTATGGGCAGGATAAGGCACTATAGCAGTCAATGGCCAACCTAAAAAAAAACAACAGCACCAAGCCCTTCTCAGGACTTTATTTTTAATTTGTTTATCTATGCTGAAGTTAAAGCTCTATTATTTTGTACAATTTTTGACTGAATAAAAAAGCCTACTCAGATCACCCACATGTCTTTGCAGTCTTACTGCAACACACCCATATAAAGTTTGCTGGTGCCAGAGTTCTCTCCTCTACCCCCTTTATCTGCATGTTTGATAATGTGTGTGGTTCATCAGTCAAATGTAAAGAAAAAATTCCTTATGTGTCATCTGCACTGTATACATTTTTACACTTTCTCATCTAAATCTTTCTGGGTTTTGTATTTTGTACTACCATGCCACAGATGGATTACAGGCCCATGAATTGAGACCTACTGTATATTTAAACATCCTGGGGGACTAGTCTCCTGTGTGCCTGCAACACCGGCAAAAAAAAATACTTTATAATAAAAATAATACTTTATAATTAAATAAACATTCAAAGCGAAATAAATCAATCTCGAAATTAAAATGATTAAAGAGTGATTGGTACGAAAGTCAAATATTTTGATAGGACTGATCACTCATCAGGAAATAACGGTATAGACATAAGATTAAAGACCACTGCATATTCTATAGCCATTGTACTCTGGATCTTGTTTGTGGGGGATGCTTTGTTCTTTCTTCTGCTTCTCCTAACTTTTGATTTTGACGCGTGCCTAAAAAAATTAGAATTTAATTGTGGGGGTTATCCTCACTTACTCCAACACGAGTGCTTCTGGATCTATACCCTTGATACTGTTACAGCTGGCTCCTCCTCTTCCCTCCCTTTTTGTGTTGGGGTCCAACACTTGGACTTCTACTTGTCACAGGAGAGGATACTGCAAAATAGGATCCCAGAGACTGGAACAGCAGGACAGGTAGAGAAGACTAAGTCATGGTCACAAGCAGGGTTTAAGGCAAGTGGCAACATTTCACATTCAGGGTCACACGCAGAAGTCCAGGGCAGTTAGCGGAGGCATAGTCGGGGTCACAAGCAGAGGTCTGGTAACAGCGACAGGGATAGGTGTGGAACAGTATAAACAGGCAAGGGAGGGAAATAAAGGGGGATTTTATATAGAACTTGGCCATGGAAAGGGACAGTTGCAAGTAATCAAGAATAGCAGGTTTCAGACAACTTATTAGAATGATCAGTCAGGCAGAAGAGCAGTCCCAATGGCTGAGAGGGATAACTTCTCGATGGGAGAAGAAACAATTAGAACCTGTAAGGGAGGCTCCTTAAATCCCCCCGCCACCCCCCCACTCTAAAGGGATGTCATCCGGATGATCTTTTATCAGGTTTTGCAGGGTACTTCCTATGGAAAAGAGACTTGAAGCAATCTTGTCTCGTATGGATAGCAGACATGGAACTAAATAGTTTTTTACAGATAATAAGTTTTTTTACAGAAAACAAACTTGAAGTGATAACGTCTCTAATGGGTAGCAGGCTTGAAGCAAGACCATCTGACGGGGAACAGATTTCAAGTGCGTCTGCTTTTTTTGTGGCTGCCACCTCTGACGGTTCTTGTCATGAAGGCAAGAAGGACCAGTTCAGTAGTTCAGTGGTAGTGTCTGTTTCATCAGTTGAATCGCATATAGCTGGTCAAACAGAGAAGGTAATTGGTCAATGAAAACCTTCATCAGAAGATTTGAACTCTTGGTGGAATTCTTGTTCTTTGGGAACAAACGAAATCTGTCCATAAGTGTCCCACGAGGATTCAGTTTGATACCATCATTGGAAGATTCAGATGACAGACATTGTTAATTCCGTGGCCAAGACGGAAAATTTGAAGAAAGGATGTAGTGATCTGCCCTTTGATTGGCCGTCAGTAGGATACCAGTACTTTTAAGGAATTGGGAGTCGAGACGCTTCCATGCAGATGCCCAGGTATCATAAATGGGCACATCTTGCTCTGCAAGGGAATCCGTGAGCGGAAAACTTGCCTATGAAGTGAGAGCCATATAATTAGCAATGGGTTCTGCAAAGGAATCAGCGAGAAGTACAGTAAACTTGTATTGGAAGTGTGGGACATAGAATCAGCAATGGGTACATCAGATGCTGCCGGAGAATCCAATAGATGTGCACTTGTCTTTGATGTGGGGGCCACAATATCAGCAATTGTTACTGTGTAACAGGCACTGCAGAAGAATCAGTGAAAGGTGAGCTTGTTTCTGAAGTGGGAGTCAGAAAATCAGTAGTTGTGATAACAGGCACTGCATGGTATTAAGAGAAAGATACACTTGTCTTTAAAGCAGGGGCCTTAGGATCAGAAATAGGGAAATTAAACACTGCAGGAAAACCAGTGAAAGGTGAATATGCCTTTGAAGCGGGAGCTTTAGAATCAGTAATAGTTATAACAGGCACTGCAGAGGAGTCAGGGAAGGGTAAGCTTGTCTCTGAATTGGGAGCCTGAAAATCAACAATTATGATAACGATCACTGCAGGGTTATCAGAGAAAGGTGAGCTGGATTTTGAAGTGGGAGTGTTACAGTCAACAAAGGTTATAACAGCTGGTGAAGATGAAGCAGTGAAAGGAGAGCTCATGTGGGAGCCTGGAAAACAGAAATAAGTAAATCAAACATTGCAGGGAAATTAGAATTAGCCTTAGGAGGATCACACATTGAAAGGAAAAAAGTGGGAGGGGATCTTGTCTTTGACGTGGGTGAAGTGGAACATTTTCTTTTTGACTCCGGGAAAGAAATTGTGACATGGTAGTGGCTTGCGGAGCCAGAGTTGTAGTGGGTGGTGTGGAAAATTTTCATTTCAGCTTGGGTTCCACCAGAAAACGAAAAGGGTTTCTCAGGGAGAGGCAGGCAAGTCTGGCCAGGCAGGCCTGGAGGGTTGTGACCTGGAGGGTTGTGGCCTGGAGGGTTGTGACCGGCTGCAGCATAGACAATCTCTGCAACAGAGTCTTGGGGGCCTATGCAGAGAGCAGCGAATTTTCGAAATTCGCCATTTTTTGGAGATAATCGCGCAGAAAACAGCAGAAAATGGAGATTTCCGAAAAACGCGCCAATTTTTCTTTTCTATTTGTAAAACTCGCCTCGCGGCTGGCGAGAACCTCAATCTCGCCAGTTTTAAAAATATCCGTATGCAGAGAGGCGCGAACGGCATCTAGCGGCTGTTCGCGCCAATAAAATGGCGCGATTGTCTCCGTTTTGCCTCGCCAGAAAAAACTGCCGCTCGCGGCCATTGCAAAGGGAAAAAAAAAGGCGCGAATTTGTTTTAACACATTTCTGAAGCGCGCATCTCGCCAATTTAAACTCGCCACACGCATCCATGTTAAACATAGCAGAATTCGCACTTCTCTGCATATGGAGATTAAAACTCTCCAAAAAAGCTACTTTTTAATAAATTCGCCAATTTTAAAATTCGCTGCTCTCTGCATAGGCCCCTTGGTGTTTTAAAGCTGAGCAAATACATATCTGTTTGTTCTGTAGACCTAAAATGAGAGTTGCCAAGGAGGCCACTTACTGAGCCAGAGCAGAGTTTATTTTGGTGGGATCCATGAAGGGGCCTGTTTATTCTGTCACTGGAGGGGCTACTGCAAAATAGGATCCCAGTGGCTGGAGCAGCAGGGCAGGTAGACAAGACAAAGTATGGGCTACGTGCAGAAATAGAATAGGTCTGGTAACAGTATAAGCAGGCACAAATGATCATTTTTTAAGGTTATTATGTCCCACCAAAACCTTAATTCCTGAGAGATAAATTTCTCTAAATATTAAAAGTATGTTTTTTGATCCTGTGTATCTTCCCAATAAACTTTACTTTCTCTATCAAAAACAGAATCTGCTTTTTTGGTTCAAGCAGACAAATTAAAGCAATTGAATGCAAAATTAGTGTTAGGTTCAGAACCCTGGGCATTTGTATAGATGTATCCATGCTGATAACCAAAAGGAAAAAAAGGAAAAAAATCACCCAAAGAAATAAATGTCCAATGTGATTGAAAGAAAGAGGAAATAATGATGGATGTTGGAAGATAAAAAGTATCTTACACAGATCAAAAAGGATAAAAAAAAGTGTCCCAGAAACTATATATAGACATTTCTTGGAACATGGGCTGTGAGATCAAAATAGCAGAAATATATGATTCTTTAAAAAAAACAGTGTAAATCCGAGCATAGACGGTAAAGGTATAAGGCAAAGCTAGCAACGGGCTATTAGCTCAAGGAACACACAAACAGCATGAGAATATATCAATTCTAATATATTGAATTGAAAACCGGAGCATAGATAGAGATTAACGGGCCAAAAATAAGAGGTATAGATAGGGTTATAGATATAAACAGGTACGAATCCGCAATACCTGACAAAGCCAATGACGGGAGGTAGCTCCTCCACGGCTAGTCAGCTGCAACTGCAATGAATGTCCGCTTTAGTTTTATATCCGGTGTGGAGTACACCTTGTACTCACAATAATTCACCGATCACCTCTCCTCCTAGCCATGCTTGCACCCTGGATGGATGATCAACGTCCCTCCACAGGGTCTCTCCAATCAATAGGACTGGAGCAATAGCAAATAATCAGAAGAACAGCCGCCCTGTGAAAAATCTGAACACACCAGCAAAAAAATAGAGTTAAAAAGTGCTTTATTAAACTACATAAAACAGATATTGCATCCACGTACAAAAAAAACCCCTCCTCCCACGCGTTTCACGCAGCAACTTCACTTTTTCAAGGAGTATAATGACAAGTGGGGTTAGGGTACTATTTAAACTTCCCCTCCACAAATAACAATCAGTATCAAACATGTGTGAACAATTGATGCATAACAAAAAAGGAAGACTTACTTGGACACTACACATGTAGGGCATTAAATATGTCACTACAAAATAGAAGGGGTGGGGATAGGGTTAAAGAACTGTCTATGCAGGAGACCTTCTGGATACATAGGTTTAACACCTTGTATCCAGGGGATCTCAATGAGGATATTGACATCTGGTCCCTATACTAAAATGTGTCTGTGACTTGAGGAGATGATATTGTCTCCTGATTGATTTCTGTTCAATATCAATATATATATATATATATATATATCTTATATATTTCTGTCCATTTCAATAATTATATATTTTAGATTTTTGTGCTTTTTTTCAAAATTTCAAAAAACTTTTATCCTATTTTTTATATGTATTTTTATTTATAAGGGTTTTTATTTAAGTTCGTTTTCTGTTTAAATTATGTTTTTAACCTCCTTTTTCTTTTCCATTCTAGCTATTCCCGTTTAGCACATTGAATATGCTATTTAGGGTTTTTATTAATGTTTTTGGTTTTAATAAAGATTGTATGTTGAGATTGTTGCTTAACACGGCACAGTGTGTAAGGTTATGGGGTTATTGACTCCTCCCCGTTCCTCCTGGATTGGCTGGAGGACCTGAGCCGCGGGCCAATCAGGTTTGAGTGTTGGGTATTTCAATGCCTTACGAATTAGTACATGTTACCCTGATGAAGAAACCTTATGGTTTCGAAACGCGTTGGAAAGAACTTTTGATGTGATATCTCAGTTTGACATTTCATCCTACTTTACAGCTGGTTTGATTCCCCTACTGGTGAGAAAATCGCGACGTGTATTGCGGTGTCGCCGCAGAGTGACGTCATAGATCTGGAGACGGAGAATCGGAGGGCTGCAAGTATGCAGTAAACCACTGTGAGTGACCATTCTCACCAACGGAATCCTCACCTTCTTTAACAACAAGTCTGCTGGGACTTCCACCCACAATAGTAGGATTATTGAGGAAACTGCTGACATTGTTCATGGATCAAAAGACCCAGAGGCATTAAGCTGTATAACATCTGACGATATCCTGCTTGGAGATCCGGTTGGCACATGGGTAACATTAACCCCTAACATGTTGTTTTTTTTCTTCTTTGATGTACGCATAATACTCACCTGTACTGTGTAACCTGAATAATATTTTTTTAATGCACTATGAGCGTTGTGCGCTGTGTTTTTGTGTTTACATGTATGTTAATACTGGTTGTCATTAGTCCTATTTATCTTTTTGGATATATATATATAAACTGTCATTGCGGGACATATGTTCCTAGGCTTATAACTGTGTGTATACAGTACCTTTCAATGTGCATTATTGATTTGTTTATACACCTTTATATATCTCTGTATAACTCAATAGCATATTTGCTATGGTTCTCTATCAATTCTCTATAAATAGTACCTAAGTATGTTATGTACAGACGACAATGGGGCTTTGATGATCTAAGTGCTTTATGCACTTTAATAACTCAAACCATTGTTTGTTTGAATGAATCATTTTCACTCCATTTTGGTTTAGACTAGGCATATATTTCATTACTATTGCAGTAATTTAACCACACGTTTTTATTAATATAGTGTCATTACTGCATGTTATGGCACGTGGGCAATTAATTTAATGGCTTATTACTATGATCAATATTATGAACTGTGAAGAGTGTTTAATTAACGAGCACATGTCTATCAATATTCCCTACGGTATTTCAGTATACCAATACTTTATATAATTAATTTTTTTGAATTATTATTATTATCCTCAATCCTACCCATCAGTTATATTATTAACTTTGTATTCTTTTTATAAAACCCTTTATTTCCAAGTTAGTCTTCCTTTTTTGTTATGCATCACTTGTTCACACATGTTTGATACCCATTGATATTAGTGGAGGTTTAAATAGTACCCTTCCCCCAATTGTCATTATACTCCTTGAGAAAGTACAGTTGCTGCGTGAAACGCGTGGGAGGAGGTTCTTTTTTTGTACGTGGATGCAGTATCTGTTTATGTAGTTTAATAAAGCTTTTTTTGCTGGTGAGTTCGGAGTTCGGCTGTTCTTCTTATCATTTGCTATTGCTCCAGTCCTATTGATCGGAGAGACCCCGTGGAGGGACATTGATCACCTATCCAGGGTGCACCGCGTGGCTTGGAGTAGAGGGGATCGGTGAATTATTGTGAGTACAAAGTGTACTCCACACCGGATATCATACTAAGACGGACATTCATTGCAGTTGCAGCTGACTAGCTGTAGAGGAGCTACCTCCCACCATTGGCTTTAAGTCAGATATTGCGGATCCGTACCTAATTATATCTATATCCCTATCTATTTCTCATTTTTGGCCCGTTAATCTCTATCTATGCTCTGGTTTTCAATTCAATATATTCGAATGGATATATTCTCATGCTGTGTGTTCCTTGAGCTAATAGCCGGTTTCTAGCTTTGCCCCTACACAAGATTGAAGTGGTTGCGTTGATATAAAATATTTATATTGCAAGTGGTTTTGTAGTTGAGCTCTGGAATGTTATCATTCCACCGAAATTTAATTGGAGCAGGTTCATTCCGGGTGCTTCTTTGAGGTATTTCTGCATTTCCTGCTGTGTTATTTCAGCCTTAAGTTTAATCATTGTGCTGAATAAATCTGAGTGCCAGGGGTCAAGTCCCCTAACTGCACTACAACAATTTCCTTGCAGGTTATTTAAAAAAAAAAAAATAGCACTTTAAAATCTGTGTTTTTAAATTCCTTAAATACTGTAGAGACAATTATTCCAGGATAACTTTGTGTTTTAACCCATTAAGTGCTGGATAATGTAACAGTTACTTACCTTAAAATACGTACGTATAACAGGACAGTTATGTCACATGTGGAGAGGCAACTTTAGCAGCATTTGAAATGTTAAAGGGAGTGCCTCCTTATTTAAAGGGAGGGGATCCACCAATAGAATAGTCTGAGCTTCTCTCTGTGAAATCTCAGAATTCCCTACTCTTTGTTTCTGCTGCAATATATAAGACTTTATTTATGGCAGTAGCTATGGAATGAACATTGGGGAGGTTTTCTGTGTTCCTTGGTAGTTTGGAGAGTTATGCTTACCTAGATTTGGAATAGAGGGTCCTGTCCTATTCTCGGGTGGGGTTTGACCTCACTAAATTCTCTATTGTGTACTACATAGACACTTAATAAGTTGCAAGGGGTAAAGCAACATATTAAAATGTCCTACTCAAGTGCAAAGCCTACAGCTTAGTCTTACCCACTGAAAAAAATGGCTTCAAGTGAAGTGTGTGTAGATATATGCATAGGTTTTAGCATAGCATCTTCAGAGTGTGCATCTTTAAGTGACACATTTTAAGTGAATACTGTATGTAGTTAGACTGTAGTTATATATTTATTTATTGTGTTACAACTAAGTATTGTACCACGCACCAAACCACCACATTGTCCATTTCTATTGCCTAAATATGAGAAAAAGAGCAGCAGCAGCCACAACACATTAAAATCAGCATCTGTGCATGAAAATACCAGTTGGAGGTTGTGCAGTAGACTAAAGGATACCTCCTTTAAAAAAGCATATGAGTAGCTCCGTGGCTGATACTATACAACGTAAACATCGAGCTTGGCCCCTTGCAGAATTACTTACCAGAACACCTTCCTACTGTCTCTGTAAGTTATTCCTACTTACCAATTAGATTGTAAGCTCTTTGGGGCAGGAACTCCTTTTCCTAAATGTCACTTTTATGTTTGAAGAACTTCCCATTGTGTGTGTAAGACCCCTACCCCCCCCCCCCCCCACCAACCCTAAGGGAGATTTGCGTGTATGCAGTGTTATAGGGCTGCTGTGCTGACCAGTTTGATATACAGAAGCCTGAGCCTCCGCGCATAGGGAGCTTGGGGTGCAAGGTGCAGCGCCTCTACCTGTGAGGATCCTGCTGCAGATGGGATGACCCCTCACAAGGAAACTATGCCCGCTGTGAATAACCACTCACACAACAATATGAACCATAGTAAACTTTACCAGCAGGGCATGAACATTATACACATGAGAACAACAATAATGGCAATTCACAATACAATCCCTTCTCCTCTTACAGGGAAAATATCAATACCCCTTCTTCTAGTCTTATTCCAGGCAACCTGGGATAGCATAACAAATTGAAGAGATAAAGGCGCTCAACGTTTGATCCCTTGTATGATTGTAATAAACAAATGAACAGTATGGGACATAAGGGTATGTGAGAGAAATAGAAGTAAAGTCCCCAAGAGAACCAATAATCCCTGAAGGGCAAGACAAAAGGCTAAAATAACCTAGATCAAGCCCTCATTGGGATGGTTTCTGGACTCACAATAAGTATTCAATAATGAATAATACTCACAAAATCCCTTTTTCCATGTCCTATGAGGCGTGCAGCCTGGTAGAGAGATGCTGGTCTCTGGAAGCAAATAGGAACAAGAGAGAAAACCAGCGTACTGCAAAAGTGGGTCCCAAGCAAATGAATAGTAAAAATCTTCTTTATTTAATCCATCTATGCTCCGGTCTGAATGAAAACTCCCACTCTACGCGTTTCAAAAGCAACTGCTTTCTTCCTCAGGAGTGGCTTTTGAAACGCGTAGAGTGGGAGTTTTCATTCAGACCGGAGCATACAGCAGAGAAGTTGCAGGAAGATCCAGCACTCACCGCGCGACGAACCCAGAAGTGACGTCAGACGCCAGTCGGAGCAGTGTAACAGCTGACCGGGGGCTGAGGCAGAGGAGTGGGGGAACGTTGCAGGACGTTTTTCTCTCAACATTGGGGTATGAATGAAAACTCCCACTCTACGCGTTTCAAAAGCAACTGCTTTCTTCCTCAGGAGTGGCTTTTGAAACGCGTAGAGTGGGAGTTTTCATTCAGACCGGAGCATACAGCAGAGAAGTTGCAGGAAGATCCAGCACTCACCGCGCGACGAACCCAGAAGTGACGTCAGACGCCAGTCGGAGCAGTGTAACAGCTGACCGGGGGCTGAGGCAGAGGAGTGGGGGAACGTTGCAGGACGTTTTTCTCTCAACATTGGGGTACGTGATCCTGGGGACCCGATCCACTCTGATGACAACTGCATCATCCACTTACCTGTGACTGTTTGAGTCAACCCTGCCTATTTGACTCTTACATCTTGTAAGTAGTTAATTCATTAGAGCCAAGTCATTTGAAGGCTTTTTTCCACGTTGCCTTTTTTTGCTGCACTTAAATTTATTTTTGTTTCCTCCCCATGCTCCCCGTGGATTTTGTGTGTTTTGCTGTTACTGTGGGGGAAGAGTGAAGACTACCCCTTCCAGTGGGTTCCAGAGCAGGGGGTGAAGCTGTATTCATTTAAATTTTATCACATTATCACCTATTTAAGATTTTGATTAGTCACTTATTAGTGTTCACTTTTTATTTGTTTGCGCCTTATTTCACTTTACCACTATACATTTCCTAGACACCACCATTACTATAAAAAACAACCAACTACAGACTTCTGTATACCGCAAACCTACAGACAGAGCCAGCGATTTGAGGGACAACAGCTTCCACCCGACACACACCAAACATGCAACCATCTACAGTCAAGCCATATGATACAACCGGATATGCTCCGACACAGCAGACAGAGACCAGCGGATTAAAGCCTTGAGATCAGATTTTATAAACCGTGGATATAACCACAGAATTGTAGACCAGCAAATTCACAAAGCCACCAGAATACCAAGAAGTGATCTCCTTGAATACAAACAGAAGGAGACAAGCGACAGGGTACCTTTGGTGGTCATATATAACCCACACCTAGGAGCCCTACGCAAGATCGCCAGGAAACTACAACCCATCCTCCAGGAAGATACAAGACTGCAACAGGTCTTCCCTGAAGCACCCTTATTATCATACAGACAACCCCATAATCTCAAGAATATTATGGTGAGGAGTAAAGTATTCAGCAGTAAAACAGAATGCGGGACGAAACCATGCCAGGACCCAAGATGCAAAACCTGCGCAATGCTCTACACAGCGGACAGAATACAAATACCACACAGGAATCGGGAATACAAAATCAGAGGAAGGTTTACCTGTTCCTCCAGCAATGTCGTGTACCTCATCATGTGCATGAAATGCCCAGGGGGCTGCTACTACATAGGTGAGACAGGGCAGGGGCTAAACAAGAGAATGAACCTGCATCGCCACAGCATCACGCGCAGAACAAGAGACAGTCCTGTCGGCGAACATTTCTCTGACTCTGGCCATAGGATAAACGATCTGAGGGTTGCCATACTCAAAGGTAATCTTAAAACACCGAAAGAGAGACGGTTGCATGAATACAAATGTATGCAACTTTTCGGGACACTTAGCGGTGGCCTAAACAGAGATAGAAATTTTATGAGTCATTACTGACACAAGTGAACTCTCTTCCCATGAGCGCTATAGGCCATGTCTGTACATACTGTGCTATATGTATGCACACAGCTGTCTCTTACACATACAAATACTCCTTGTTATTCCATCCCTATACACCTATAGGGACCACATAGTATCCACACACTTTTAGTTGTGCTACAATCTCTCACATTTCCACACCTACCCACACCATTTATATCCACTCCCACTCCACACACACCTTTTGTATAGCACTGTATATACTGTGGGCTCTCCATTCATTTATATTCACACAGATACACACACACACTCTTACATCACTTGCTTTCAGGAACCTTTTGACACCTCTAGCCATAAAACACATCCACACCGGGGGAAGGACTAGCACAGATAACATTCCAAGAGACACTGTTTTTAAGTATACCTTTTGCTTGCTTCATTCATTGTAACATCGCCGGAAGAAGAGATCAGTGTATCTCAAAAGCTCGCACAAATAAAAGCATTTCGTTAGCCACAGAACGGTATCATCTATTTATTTTTTGATTATATATATATATATATATATATATATATATATATATAAATATACTGTGTAAATATATATATATTTTTTTTTATTTTATTTATTTTTGTATTTTTAATGTAGTGGTTTTTTTTTTTTTTTTTTTTTTTAACTTTGAATTTTTATTGGAAAGTACAAGTACAGCCAATGTAACACAGCCCATTATAACATTTCCATATATGTCGAACACACGTATTGACACTTCTATGACCTATGAACACTTTACAAACAAGACAGGACGATCTTGACAAGGGGACATGGAGGGAGGGTAGGTAAGGGGGGTGGGGGGAGGTAGATGAGTGATTGTCGGTCCTTGGAGCTGCGTTTTCTGAACTCTCATTGCCCCTCTTTTAGGCACCGTCTTAGGCGTTTATCTGGAACAGGTTCTTCTGGGGTATCATTCTTTTTTTTTTTTTTTCCCTGCTCTAGACTCTAGGAAGGTCTGCTAACCGTGCGTCGCTGAGTCATGTTGTCTAATCTGCCCTCAAAGGAGAACGCACCTAGGACAATTAGTGCAAGATTGTGGTGGCGTCCACTCCTGGGATGTCTACTTGGGCTAACCATGGTTCCCAGACTTTTAGAAAATTTGTGCCAGAGTCATTAACTAAACTCGTTAATTGCTCCATCCGACAGACATGCCAAATTCTGTTTTTGATCTTAGGGAGAATTGGGATTTCCTGTTGTTTCCATAATGCTGCGATCTCACACCTTGTAGCCGTAGCAAAATGCGCGATTAATTTATGCGACGCATTTGACAGACCTTGGATCCGCCTGCCCAACAGGAACAGCCACGGGTCCAGGGGGATCTCCAAACCAAGAATCCGTTGAATCCAATCTCTGATTTGTTCCCAAATAGGGGTCACCTTAGTGCAAGACCACAGCATATGTCGGAGATCTGCTGCTTCCCCACACTGCTTAGGGCAGAGAGGGGAATAGCCTTTTACAAATTTCGCTCAGCGCGCCGGAGTGTAGTACCACCTCATAAGGACTTTATATGCGTTCTCCTTTAATGTGGTGCAGATTGAGCTTTTCGCCGTCGCTTGTATAATTCTGTCCCAATCGTCGTCCTCTAAAGTCTCCCCTAGGTCCGATTACCAGTGTCTCATGTAACTCAGTCTATTGTAAATGGACGTCTTCTGGCAGATCACTTCCCTGTACATTCTAGATGTGAGTCCCCTTGTGTCCGTATCTCTGGAACACAGCTGCTCAAAATTTGTGCGCGCCGGTCTAATTGGCGTTTTATTGTAGAAATCTCTGATCTGGAGGTACCTAAAAAATTCGCTGTTTGGGATATTCTTAGAGGATTTAATTTGATCAAATGTTTGTATGGTCGTTATGCCCTCCAGATCTTTTAGATGGGAAAACCCCTTTTGAGTCCAGATCGAGAAGTTTTTTGCTATTCAGGCCCAGAGCGAAATCTGGGTTGCCCACTATTTGCATCATTAATGATGTTTTGGTAGTCAATTGACATTTGAATTTCGTGGCCTCCCAAACTTTTAATGAATTGACCATGGTCTGCAGCGGGATGTTCATCTTGCGTACCCCTTCTTTTGGTAGCCAGATTAAATTTCGGATTTCAATTGGTGCACAACATTTCTTCTCCAACTCTACCCATCTCCGTAGGCTTGGGTCAGTGTGCCATTGGAGAATCTGCCCTAATTGGGCTGCTTTGTAGTAAGCCTGCAAGCAAGGCACCGCTAACCCTCCTCTTAATGTGGGTTGTTTTAAGATTCCCTTAGTAATTCTTGGGGTTTTCCCGTTCCAAATACATTTCATAATTTTTGACTGGAGGGAGAGGATGTCCGCCTGTACCAATGGGATAGGGAGACTCTGGAAGAGCTATAGTATCTTTGGGAGGAGATTCATTTTCACCCTATGTATCCTCCCAATCCAAGAGATGCTCCCCTTCATCCAGGTTCGGAGATCCTCCCCCAGCGTCTTTATGATCTTGGGGAAATTTGCTTTATATAAAGATTTGTAATCTTTTGTGAGATAAATCCCTAAATATTTGATAGCGGAGGGTTGCCATTTGAACTGAAAATTGAGGTCAATCAGCTTTTCGACTTCTTTTGGTAGATTAATATTGAGGGCTTCTGATTTAGACTGATTGATCTTAAATCCCGATATTTGGTTAAATTTGCCCAGTATATTGAATACATTTGGGAGAGATGTGAGAGGTTTGGTTAATGTGAGAATGACATCGTCCGCATATAGAGCGGCTTTGTGCATTTGGTCTCCCGCTAGGATACCGGAGATATCTGGGTTATTTCTGATGTGCGCCGCCAAGGGCTCTATACATAAGGCGAACAATAGTGGCGACAACGGACATCCTTGTCGTGTTCCGCTTTTGATTTCAAATTTTTACATGGGAACCCTTGATATCTCACTCTTGCTGTTGGGTTTTTATACAAGATGTACTGTAGTATCTAGTACCTTATATGGAATAATTAACCATACATAAGGGGCTGCCTGGGATACAAAAAACTGACCCCCTGGTCAGGATAACAGTATGGACAAAAGATAGTTTCCGTGGGCGCCTATATTAACAACTACTACAAAAGGATATATGAAAACCAAGCCTGTTGGCTGTGAAGAAACGTGGCTCCTCAAGGTGTGCTTGAAAGAAAAGAAAAAGCACAACACATAGCGTAATACTGTAGAGTATAAGACAAACAACACTTAAGACAACATATAACAGCTGAAAACTGGATAGGTGAATTTAACACGATAAAAACATTTAATAACAGTTAACAATTAATATAATGCACAATACACATGGACATATATGATGTGAATGAATAAAATGAATGAATTAATGGTTCTAATACTCCGTAGCACCAATGATGATGATTGCAATGCCTACTCACCAGATGGAATAGGTTTGCAGGCAGTGGATAATTTAGAGAGTATCCCCTCTCGTTTCTTTAAGTTGCTCTCTGCTAACTGGCGTCTCCGTCTGCTCGTGGATGTAACTCGTCAAGCAGGAACTCCTGCAGCACGCTGGGGAGGACGTCCGGTAGATGGTAAACAGCAGCAGCTGATTCTGCACGCCGTCGGCAACGGGAAACTAGTCAGTTAGTGGCGCACGCATTGGCGAATCTGTGTGCGAATAGGAATCTGTGTGCATCCTAATCGGTAGAAGCTGGTTCCTCGCCACCTCCAAGATGGCGCCTTCCGGGGCTCAACTGTGACGTGCATCCGGGAGGCGGCCATTTTGGAGGACGTCTCTCACCAGTGCGGAGGTGCGTGCGCCTGCTCCTGTTACCCGTTATTTGTGGTATTTAGCAGACATCTTTAGGCTTGTTCTGCTCCCCTTTTCTCTCTGGGGGATTTTGCCCTTTGCTCCCATACGGGATCTGGGAGGGCGACATTTGGGTCATCCGCTGCTGGAGCTTCTCCTAGGCCCAGCTTATGGAGGAAAGCTGGCCCCTCTTCTGGACCTCGGAGGGTGGTAGTTTTACCGCCTCTCGTTACCTGCAGGCCAAAGGGGAAGGTCCACCTGTACCTTACCCCCTTATCCCTCAGGCTCTTTGTGAGAGGCAGCAGGGCTCTTCGGCGGGCTAATGTCTCTGGGGACAGGTCCTGGAAAATGGACATTTTCACGCCCTTGTGCTCCACTACTGGCAGGGGTCTCGTTTTGTGTAGGACCGCTTCTTTTGTACGATAGTAGTGTAGTCTGAGCACAATGTCCCGAGGTTGCTCGTGCATTAGCAGCTTAGACCGCAGGGCTCTGTGGCACCTGTCTAGAGCCAAGTATTCTTTAGGGGTGTCAGGGAGCAGAGTCTCCAGCCATTTTAGGATAAAATCCTCACTGTCCAGGACGGTTTCAGGGACTCCTCTAATCCGGAGGTTATTACACCTGTCCCTGTTCTCTGAGTCCTCTTGGCGGTCCCGCAGCTCATTGATTTGGTCCTGGAGACCGGTATACTTGCGGTCTTGTCTTTTTATTGCCCTGATCGACTGGTCCATTTTAGTTTCTAGGACGTTCGTCCGCTCACCTAGGCCGGTCACCTCTTTCTTTAGATCCTTAAGTTCAGCCTGCAGAAGTGTTTTAAGATTTTCATATAGTTTGTCCAGGTCACACTGTCTCACTGGACGCCATGCCGGGTTATCCCGCTCCTCTCCTTCCCCGTCCGGCTCAGTCTCTGATCCAGCATTTGAATGCGGCGCCATTTCTCCCCCTGCTCCGCTCGGCCCTGCACGACCGAAATACTCCTGTAGCCCTTTCTTTTTGGCTATTTTGGGGGTCTTCCTAGACATTGCGGGACGGTGTGGGGCTTTATTGATAAAATGTTCCGTTGAGTGAATGAATTTAATAGGTTTCTGTTAGCGATATTTTCTAGCGAGGCAAGGAGCACTTATCTTATGCGACCATGCTTCTTGCCGTCGCGCATGCGCCTCCGGTTTTATTTTCTTTAATGTATAGCCAAGCCCCTGGGACTACTGATTTCCTGGCCCTCTAACACTGTAAGTTCCATTAAAGAGTGGACAGTGTTAGGAGTAGACTATGCTGGGCCTGTAATATTGTTCAGTGTGTATGTTAACAATAATGTTCAGGATTAGCCAACTATGGTAGGGGGGGTTTATGACAGTATGTAGGTTGGCTTCCACTCCCAAGGGAAGGAGGGGGTTTCTACTCTATAGAATTGAGTAAGGGTTAGTGGATGGAGGAGTTCTGGGATATACTTCAGATTATGAGGATGGTGCAGAGTGCCTCTCCCGAGAGGGAGTAGGCTGAGGCCTTGCCCCAGCAGGGGGTAAGGTATCTATGAAGAGAGATAGTCAGGGTCTAAAGTCTGTGTACTGCATTCAGGGACTGTGACCTGTGTATACCATCATGCATGTACAGTACCAATAAACCCAGTTTACCCAATCTGGTGTTATGATTGAAATTCCATTCAAGAAGAAGTGCCCCATAGGTTGATCTTGGTCAAGCCAGGATCCTCTGGGGCTGTAGGCCCTGTCACTGATGAAACCACTTTTTGCCTGTCTGGATGTCCTCCCCACACCACCGCAGAGATCTCCTTCCCCCTGTTTACTAACCAGGTATGCACCAGCAGCATGGGGGGGGGGGAAAGGGAGCTACATATGTTTTTAATGTTGGAAATGCTTAACTAGCAACTAAGGAAGCCATGCAGGATAGGTTGTGTAGTTTTTTTTTATTTGTATGAACCCATGTGGTGCCTGTTGATTACCTTGGTGACCAGACACATCAGAGGAGTTAATGTCATTTCTACCATATGGTTCTATGAATAGGATGCATTTTCTTTTGTCTTTTGGCTGGGTACGATATTATCTCAGTTTTAACTCAGTTTTATGTCTCCGGTCCATGGAATACTATGGAAAGCTATCAAATTACATGGCAACTCTGAAGTAATTGCAGCTCTTTAAGAATGCAATTAATTGTTTCTCAATTTAGACTGAAGGATAAGTGCTATGAAAACCGCAGGGAGGTCATGAACATCAGAGGAGGGCTCACGCTAACCTTGTTTGAGGAGAACTACATACAGTTACAGTACTGCTCTGGGCCATGCTTGCATGGGCCTAATAGGCAGAAATATCCTACAAAGGGAAGGGGGTTAGAGGTACAGTGTATCAATCAAAAATCGTATGTAATTTGCGTTAGAGCTTTGTTATTTTGAATATTTGATATGCAGAAATTAATAATATATCTCAACATTTGAAAATATTGTCAGATTCTTAATTAATATATAATTGATTTATAGGATGTGCAAAGACTTTTAAATATCTATTAAGATGAGTAATGCTCTCTCACTAATAGCAGTTACATTAATCATTTTAGTCATACCTGTACAACAAGTGTTAGATACATTTGTATGCTTAAAGCATTAGATATACATGACATTTCCGCTTCATATTTCCATTTATAGAATACAAATACTGTAGGTAACTTTATGTCCTAAAAGTGAAAAGTAATGAGCTTGGTAACCCACCGTAAGACCAGAAATACTGTAGCATTAGGTCTTTCTGTCAACACATCCAGTCTGACTTGTTCTTATAGGCAAAGTAGCTGTGACACACTGTTTTACATGATATGTTGTACTATAAAAAGCCTGGAATTCCTCTCACTCTCCTCTACTATCTTTTTTCATTCTGTTCTTATGCTGTTCTCTGTTTCTTTTACATCTCTATATCTGTTTCTCATGACACAGGGTCAAAAAGTAGGCTTGTAATGGAGCCTGCTTTTCTTTTGCTTCAGCACTTGTGAAAAAAAATTAGGTATCACAAAGTAGTACTGGAAGCTGTCACATGGTTTACTAGAACCAATAGGATGACCCCCAAAATGGGGGCGCTTCTGAAGCTCATCAGGCTTGCTCTGAAGGGACTGTGGTGGCCATGTTGGAGGAGGCAGAGTAAGGGACTAAGGGCTGTCATACAGCGCGGCTGCGTGCTACGCCGTGCGCGCGCACGGCATTTATAGACGGCTGTGGTTAGTCAGCTCTTCTATACAAGGGCCGCGCGCACGCATGGTAGGGAGTGGGGAGCCGTCAGACAGCGGGGAAGAAAAGGAAAATAATATTTTCGCGACGCTACCGGCGCTGAATGTGTGTGTGTATATATATGTATACATTTGTATGTATGTATATATATGTGTGTGTGTGTATGTGTGTATGTGTGTATTTGTGTGTCTGCACAAATGTAATAAATATTTTATTTGTAGAAGTGTTTTTTTTAATAAATAATAAATGACACATACTGTACACAATGTAAAGGGGGGTTAAGGCTGCACACCACAATATATAAACAAATACATACAGTTTACCGGTGCTGCTGGTTCAAGGAAGTACCTGCCAGGAATTTCCAAAGTACACTGAGGAAAAAGGAGAGAGATCCAGCGCTACACGGATTTCAAAATAATGAATTTATTGTGCCACACAACGTTTCGACCAACAGGTCTTTTTCAAGTGACAAGGCATACTCAAATGAGGGTCTACCTAGTATATATACCCTCCAACATTAATCAAACAAGTGAAAAAACAAGTGAAAACAGTTACATAATCACCCCAGCTGCTCCCAGTCCGCTTCCCCTGATCAGTGCTATCTCCATGCATAGCCATAACAGTCCATGACCGAAACGTCGTTTTTTGTGTCTTCTATCAAATATTGAAAATGTATGATTTACTTATCTGCGTGCTGTCCCTTGATGTCGTGTTGCAACCGGTATCGTATGGTCTGTTATTGCTTTATGGGATAAGCACCAAAACGTATTTACTTGCAAATGGTGTGCCGGCTGTGCATTGGATTATATATATATATATCCAATATATATATATATATATATATATATATATATATATATATATATATATATATATATATTAGGTGTATATATATAAACCTAAAAGACAAAAAGCCCCAGTGCTACATCTAATCTGACAAATTATATAGTTATCTGTCTTTCTTCTCATAAATGAGGGTAATTTAATCAAATTCTTTAGCCAAATTATTTTTAGGCCTTTAACCATGCCAAGGTGTACACTTTTTGCAGGTTCTAGCACTACCTGCAAACACTTTCTTAACCTCTCAAAAGAAGGAAGAGATATCTTACTAGACTGGTAATTTACAGGTGCATAACAAGGCCTGCTATATAAAAGTGGGATGAGTGAGCTTAAAACCAGGGAGGAGGCGGGGTCACCAACCTCCAAACAATTGTTTGCCATTTGAAATTTACATACACACATTCCCCGCACGCTCGGACCGCAAACCCACCACACCATATATTTGTGTGAAAAGGATTGTGACCTCATAGAGCAAAAGACAAAAAGTCCCAATGCTACATCCAATATGACAAATTATTTAGTTAAATACTGTAGAAAGCACCCAACTCAGCTCAGATCTACAGATGCAGCGACCATTATTCGAGCATTTCACTGAGATGTTTCCGTGAACTCTGCTGTATTCCATGCGGTATTCACATGTTATTCTTCCATGATAGCTGCCGTGTATGCCACCAATCACACCAGTCACACCTTTGTTTACCGTTGTTGATTTCTTTGAATTACCTGGATTCTGATTTCTTTGGGTGCAGTTCTTCGCATATCCGCCAAATGGCAAAATGAATTCCCTTTGCCCTATCCAGTGGATAGTACTGTGCTGTACTTACTACTGTGTCAATTTGCAGGTGTTTAAAAAACAGATTAAAACATAGTCTACAGTACCACAGTCATCCATTGTGAATCAACCTTGGTCGCTGAAGACATTATCAAAGTTAGGCGTTTTATAATAAAAAGCACTGAAACACAATGCTGTGGCCTTTTTTCTACATTATTATCCCTGCACAATTGCTAAATGGACACCATGTCAACTCTGTACACCAAACCTGACTGTAGTTATGCATTTTTAATATTTTCTGCAATTAATGCTGGAACAGATACCAAGGTATTTCAAACTACGATTTTTTCAAATTTTCACCTAAAGTTAGTGGGTGGAAGCATTCGGTAAGGCAAACCTTAACTAATGAGGATTGTTTTTTTCGCACTGCCCCTCCTCCAGGAGATAGAAGAAGGTATTGGTCTGTGATCCCACTTTTTGACAGTATGTTTGCTCATGGCAATTACAAAAGGAGAAAGGTCGGGTTTAATCCATTTAAGATTCGTCTGTCCCGATCCAGCAATGTACCAGCACTGGCTTACAATAACGGTCTGGCCATCAGTGAAAATCTGGTGAACCACAATCCTTGCTACCTGGCTCCACCAGATTACCAGCAAAATTTCCACCCTGATTCCAGCAATGTACCTGATGGTCTGACCATCAATGAAAAACTGGTGAACCACAATCCTTGCTATCTGGCCTCGCCAGATTACCAGCAAGATTTCCAGCCTGATCACCAACATGATTACCAGCTTCTGCAGCTTCCGCCTCTTCAGCAGGCACCTGTCAACTATAATGCAGACTACAGGAGTGCCCCCAGCTTGTATGCACAATACACCTCTGACATTGGCTCACCTCCACACGTTTGGCACAGTTTATTATGAAGGTAAATATAATATACTACAGTATACTGTATCACACTATACAGTATAGTATTAACTTTACTTCCCAATGACACTACAGTAGTGTATGCCTGCCATATAGTATCAATTATTGTACTGTACTCATGCACACTACAGCGCGTCCTGACACATGCACAATACCGGAAATAATAGCATAATTTTTTTTTCAGAAAAGAAACATCGAGCATCAAAAAATATTGTAAGGAGGAAGTTCGAAGGAACTAATATCGCTTTTTTAAAACGTTGTTTTTTTGCTTTTATACAGTCAGTGTTAACAGCTTCATGCTTTTAAAAGTTTGCCACAATATTATTTTGGACAACACACTATGCTCTGTACAGAACTGTACTGTATGTGATTGATTCAATTACATGTCATAACCTGTACTAAAATTTCACAACGAGAAGTTTCTTGCTCATATTCCACTTCTGGTTAATGTAAAACACTATGTTATGCATTTTGTTAATATTTAATCAATTGTAACGGTTATAATATTACCATTCTCTGTTTCCACACGCATGCGCATTGTGAATATGATTTACAAATCCAACGAGGAGAATAATTTAAAGTGAGTGTAATTTTTATTGAGAACTTGAGAATAATTGTGAGATTTATACACCCTGTACAAAACCTTATACAGTATGATGCTTTGTTTTCATATTCAATACATTTTTATATTGTTATCACAACTGTTTTATTTTATCAATGATGTTGCATTTTGCACTATAATTACAGTAGATTTGCATGTGTAATTAATTCTGCTAAGAAACCACAGCAATAAATATTAATAGCTTTTATTCTATATTTATTATTTATTATTCAATACTTTCAACTATTTCTAGTCTGGCTCTGCTTTTCATACTGTTTGTCAACATATTACACTCACACAAAAATAGTCTCTGTGAGTGTTGACTCTTTATTACATTTTAAAACAGTTCCAAGGATTCAAGGACGCACACCCATTAGACAAAGATGGACTAATTAAGTTGCAAAAGGCATTCAAGTCGTTATCCTTAACTCCCCCAGGCCATGGGAGCTTCCTTAAAAAACAAAGATACATTATCTTGAGCCTGGGTTCTTCGCTGAGTAATTACAACTGTACAGTACTTTGCCTGGTTTGATACGCATGCGCATCACAACCGGACTGGCAAAGTTTCACCTTCCCCCCCCTCACAAAGCCAAGCAGAAGAGCATTCAACTGCTTATCGACACCTCCCACATAGCGATTCATTATTTCTCAGACTTTGATTTTTGCCCGCTGAACTAAAGTACTGTAGAGTCCTGTGACCGGTTTCACATGCATGCACACGGCTGATAAGTCCTTTATTGGGTCTGGGCCATTGTTTAAATGTCACACGTCACGCGACGTGGACGCCATAAAAATGGCACCCAATGCCCATACCGGGGCCTGTAACTCGGGAAGCAGGGTGTCCCTGAGCCAGAAATCAATGCGGTTCAGCTCAGGAGAGCCCCTGCTCTCGCACACTAATAATAAAAATACATTAAAGCAGCTTCATTACCTTAGTGGCTACACGCTAAGGCAATGAAGGAGTTAAGACATAATAGCATGTTTATTGGAGACAATTGCTCCCAAAAAACATTGCAATGTACAACACACCCACACGCACACTATTAATAAAAATAACAATGCAGCTTCATTACCATAGCGGATAGCCGCTACAGTAATGAATGATTGTTTATTGATATGCGTGTTTTGAGACGAGTGTAGATGTGCAGGGGGTCCCCGGAGCAGAACCGCGTTGGTTTTAGGTCCGGAGACCCCCTGCGTCCCGAGATACAGGCCCCGTCATGGGGTGCCGGTATCCCTCTGCTTTGTTTACACCCCAGGGTCCGTGATCGGGACATTTAAAAGCAGAGGGATACCGGCACTGAAACTCCCTGCACATCTACACTATGAATTTTTTTTTATTTAAATTTTTTTTTTTCTGGTGAGATTTGCGCAGAGGGAGAGGTGGATCTCTCTCTGCTGCAGACAGATCTCGCCAGGGAAGCCCTTCTCGGCAGGTAGACCGTCTCGTCACCGGCTACTCGCCATGTTTGGAAATGTTGCTCTCGCAGGTATTCGGGCCTTCCTGCATACGGTGAGAGCAACTCACCAAAAACATGGCGAGTTCAAACCCCTACCGAAAGTGCGTTTTCGCTGCTTACTGCTTAGACCCCTGAGTCTCATTAAGTGTTCTTTTGAGTAGTGACAAGTTATATGGTCCTCAAATATGCAAAGGATTGGTTCAGGCTGATTATTCCCTTATTCCAATGTGAAATGTATGGCCTATAGTGTTTTTTGAATCTTATGAGGGCACACATGTAAGCATGTCACAAACTTTCTTTAGCTAAGTACTCCTCAACTGTATGTGTGAGTGCACTGCAAATATTGCAGTGATCAATATCTAGTGTATTTTATATGTACTGTATTGTCACTTACCAGGCATCTCCACATCCAATGAGTCCACAAGCTTAAGTAGTCCCACAACCTTGGAGGTAACAATGACAGAATTGACCCGCTACTTCATCAGAGTGAGGTGCAATTGGCTGGTGGTCTCCCTCTATTCTTCCGTGCTTGGGCTGCATGGTCAGCACGATTTGTCTCCACCTTTTGCTTGTTTTCTGCCCAGAGCTTCTTTAGCATGTCCACAGATCGGATATCGTGCATCGTGCATTCCCCAGGGCACCGAGGCACTCAATTATGATCCCCCAAATCCTCTGCTTCTCAGTAGTGCTGGTCCTGGAGCAGAGAGACCCTAATCTTTTTTTATACTTACATTTTATTGAACCTTTTTTGGGGGGAAGGCGGGATACAGAAAGATAAATGAGAGAGGTTAGGGGGGGTCATTCATATTACACACATCATAAGGTATATTTTGTATGTATTACATATATTTCCTTTTCCCTAGCATCCTAGATATATATGCCTCTCTCACTGAGTCAAGATTGTCTCTTAACACCGTGTGGTGGGGCAGTACATGGTGGCCCGGCGCCTAACATTCCTGGGGCATCCTGCTTTTATCGTCTTCTACCGGGGCATGCTCCCGTGAACTAGACTAGGGGTCACCCCACGCCTCTCAATCCACACCAAGCACTTGATGGCCTCGCCCTATAGAGAAATGTTAGCAATATTGACCTAGTGTCTATGGCCTGTATGCCTGCTGAGTGGATCCAGGGTTCCCAGACCTTGCTGAATTCCCACAGGAGTCATTTGTCAGACTCAGAAGCTTCTCCATGTGGCATATGAAACCCAATCTACTATTTATTTTAGCTAAGGGAGGGACTCCTGCCTGCTTCGATACCGCAGCTAGTTCACAGCTGGTAGCAGTGGAGATGTGAGTCACAAGTCTATTCTCCTGTCTAGATAGAGTCGAACGGTCTGTTTAATAGAAAGAGCGAGGGATCTAGGTCCAGATCTATTTGCAGTATTCCCTGAATCCATACTCTCACCTTGTCCCATAGAGCACATACCCTCGGGCATGCCCACCACAGGTGGATGAATGAGGCGTGGCCTCCACATCCCTTGGGGCATTCTGGAGGGTAACACGGGAGCTACCTAGATAACGCCCCTGAGGTTAAGTACCACCTCATCAGTAGTTTGTACACATTTTTCTTGATTACGTGGAGATCGAGCACTTAGCTACTGCTAAGAGAATATCATCCCAGGTGTCCACATCCAACTCTTCTCTAGGTAATTTTCCCATTGGGTCAAATATTTAATTTTTTTATGGGCAAGGAGGGGGGAGCTGATCACTGCTCCGTATATACGGGGGGTGAGCCCTGAAGTTCCCTCATCTTTTAGGCATTGGGTTTCAAATTTTGTGAGAGGGTTCCTGGGTCCTGGATTCTGACAGAAGGCCTTGAGTTGCAAGTACAGCTCATCCCCCTTATAATGCTGTGTTTGGGGTCCAAAGAATCACATTGCGTTATAAGCGGATCGCGTTAGAAACAATGTACAATTGTATTCATTGTACAACAAAGTATTTAAGATACCAATAATCGTGTTGTAAAGTATTTATAAATACGAAAATTGGGAGCCGTGCTTGCATAGCGCTATAAGCGGATTCGTGTTGTAACGGATCACGTTATAAGCTGTACCTGAATATTTCTTTACTTGGCAGTTTTTTTTCCTTTTGCAAGTCAGCGAACTGTATGATTGTCAAATTGGGGCCCAAGTCTCTTAGTCTAAGTAGCCCTGCCTCCCTCAACAGTGATAAGCTTCTCTCATCAAGTCCATGGCTAAAGAGTGGGAGTATGGGAGTCATCAGGGATTTGATAGATGTCAAGTAGTGACTATGTTTCAGAGAGGCCCATAGTCTAAGGGAGTGTGCCATTGATGGATGCTCTAGGCTTTCTCAGGATTTTTTGAATATTGGGCTCCATAATAGTTTTTGGAGCTTATACGGATGGCATAGTGAGCTCTCCAACATGGTCCATCTCCTAGTGAGGTGGTCAGAAAGCCAAATGGTAAGGTGGGCGGCCCTATAATATGAGATGAGGCAAGGCAAGGCCAGGCCTCCTGCCTAATTGGTGATCATGAGAATCTGTCTCCTGATTCTAAGCCTCTTTTATCCCCCATATGAACTTTGATATGAAGGATTGAAGGTCAGAGATTTTCCTGTCATCACTGGAATCGGTTGCATCTGAAACAGATATGATAGGCGCGGGAGGAAGTTCATCTTTATGCATTGAATTTGCCCTATCCAGGCCACATTGTAGTTGGACCATGCCCCCAAGTCGTCTCTAAGGGCTCTCAACAGTCTGGGAAAGTTTACCCGATATAGGGGCCTATGCAGAGAGCAGCGCTTTTTAAAATTGGAGAGGGGAATAAAAAGTAGGTTTAATGGAGAGTTTTATTCTCCATATGCAGAAATGGGCGAAATCCGCTATTTTTAGCATTACTGCATGTGGAGAATTGTAAATGAGGAGATGCACGCAGCTGAAAGGGGGAAAAAAAAAATCGCGCATTTTTTTTTTCCCTATAGCCGGCGAGCTCCTGCTTCTTGCCAACTTTAGTTGGCGGAGAAAATTGACGAAAATCGCGCCAAAAACAGCCGCTAGATGGCGAGCGCGCCTTTCTGAATTCGGATACTTTTCAGACTGGCGAGATGTAGTTTCTCGCCAGCCGCGCGGCGAGATTTTGAAATAGAAAAAAAAAAATGGCGCGTTTTCCCTAGCTCGCCATTTTCAGCTGTTTTTAGCGCGATTTTCTCCGGAAAATGGCGAGATTTCAAATAGCGCTGCTCTCTGCATGAGGCCCATAGTGTTTTATAATTATTTGTAATGTTTAGACCCAGGTATTTTATGGATGACGATTGCCATTTGAAATCAAAGTTTAGCTCCAGCAGTTTAATTGTGCCTTGCAGAATATTGATATTGAGGGCCTCGGATTTACTATTATTTATTTTTTCTGCGTCTAAGCACAGTACCATAGATGATACTTTATTTTTGGAGAAGGCAATCAAATCTATAATTCTTCTTGTGTTGTCCGAGGCCTGCCTTCCCGGGATGAAGCCCACCTGATGTGTGCAGTCTCAAATGAGACCAAAAGCGGGGCGCTCTTCAAAGGGGTTAACCAGCTACTTTAATAAAGCTACACTGGCCTGCTCGGGGAGAGCGGAGGCACCTGCCCCTTTGGCGGGAATGGAGTCAGAGGAGGACGAGATGCCGTTAACTCAGATAAGAGAGAGAGATAAAGAGACAGTAACCAGAAGTGATCTAAGGGAAGTATGCAACGAAATAAAAGATTGCTTTCGGAAAGAAATAGCAGATTTGAGGAAGGACATTAATAGCATCGGGGACAGGACAGATGAATTAGAGAAGAGGCTGGACACAACCGTCAAAGCAGTGCGCAAAAATGAAAAAACAAAGACACACTTAAAAACACTGATAAATGACATCGCACACAAACAAGAAGACGCCGAAAATAGAGACCGGCGCAACAACATAAGAGTGAGAGGTGTCCCAGAAGAGATAACTGACCCGGAGGAGTTTATCTCAAAATGGCTGACAAGCCTGTTCCCTGACAAACCCGATGCAGACATGCACATAGACAGATGTCACTTAGCACTCAGATCCAGTCCTCAAGCTGGTGACCCCCCGCGCGATATAATTGTAAGGCTGCACTACTACAAAATAAAAGAAGCAATTTGCCACATCTCCAGAGCCGCAGGGACAGTTGAATTTGAAAGCATCAAGATGCTGATCTTTCAGGACCTTGCCCCATCTACTCTGGCTAAAAGGAGGAACCTCATACCAATCACTAAGATGCTCCGTGATAATGGTATAAGATACCGTTGGATTTTTCCCTTTGGCCTGCAGGTGCTCAAAAACGGTGCTGCCATAACTCTAAGAAGCCAAGAAGAAAAGGAGCCATTCCTGAAGAAACTGGGTCTTGGGAGCGATTCTACTGACCTGGAGGCAGACGAGACATCCTCCCTGGATCCAGCCTGGAACAAAGTGAAGAGCTCAGCGCGTAAGCAGCAAGAGAAATCCCTTAATTGATCCCAATTCCGAATCAATTAAGGCTTAAAAGGGCACTACCACAGTTGTGTTCGTTTGTTCATGAGTGTAATCATTAAAGTCTGTTTGATTCACACAGTTCACAGTTCACAGTTGCAGACAGAGACGGCGGCCATCTTGGATTCTCCACATCTCCACTGGCAGTGCAGCAGACGAGATGCAGGCAAGTGAGATCTGCAAATAGCCCAAAAAACACAGCCGGTAAAGAAGAGCCGGTCAACTGACAGGGCTGGGTTGCCCCCCTCCCCCCTTACTTCTGAATGGCCCCACCAAATAATAATAAATATTGAATGGGAAACACGGAGGAGACACTAGGTCTGCAGAGGGGCTTCATAGAAGCTGCTTAATGGTGTACATTACACGTGCAATCAACACTCTGAGGGGGAGGGCTACAAGATCCCATAGAGGGGCATACGAGAGGTCAGACTTTTTAATTATATCTAGTGGGACTGGAGCAGATTAAAGTCCTGAGTATAACAAGATGGATCTAAAGACTGTGGCCCCCTACAGAGAATGCAGAGGACCTGGAACAGCAACAGGGCACCAGATGGCTCTCGGAAGGGAAAGGGCGGGCAGGGAGCTGGGACGCAGAAATAACAATGGATATGCCCAGAAGGTTGAGGGGACCAGCTTTTCCTAAAACGTTATTGAAAACTGTGTTGCACTGTTTGATACATGATGTTTTCGTTCCTCCCTCCGTTTGGAGGGGTCCTAAGGTGGCATTGAGTTAAGGGGAATATCTGTTATTTAGAGATTAGACTGTGGGGCTCTTAATAATGGTTAAATATAAGTTGAAAGTTCACGGATGTCGCAGACTATCAAAGGTAATAGGGGTAAAAACAGTACTCATCTGCATAAGGAAGCATACCAGCACATGTCTTTTGTCTCTCCCTAGCTCCCCTGCATGCTTTTAGTGCCCCTAATCTACCCGGCTATAAAGGGTAGGAGTAAATATGCAGACACCATACCACATATGAACAAATTGGTGTGCAGGGAAAAAGAGGGTGCATGGGGTGGATAGCGAATAGATATATGTGGGCAAGTATAATAGCGTGGTGTCAATTTGATTACAACAGGATAAACGGGGTGGGGAGGGTGTAGGGGTGGGGGACAGATAGCATGGATTATAAACAGTACTGAGAAGAGTAAAGAGAAACATATTAATATAAGCTTTGCGCTATATTGGGATATGCTTGCATACAGTGCGGTGTGTTGTTATATGTTAATTTGGTGTGTTTATGAGATATAAAATAAGCCACGCAGTGGGGTGAGAATATCTCACCCACGGTCCTCGCTATGCGACCATCAAGGATTGACCTGGAGTTAACCAGGCCAATCGATAAAGACCTCGGGAATGCTGGGGTCCGAGTACGTACGGCCAGTAGGACACATGGCAGTGGAGTCCTGCTACCCAGAAAATCCCCAGAGGCAAGAGATTCAAAGTGGTCTAAGGCCTCAAGAGAATCTCCCAAGTTGTTTTTTTCCTACCAGTTTTCCCTTCCCTTTACCCTTTCCCAAGGATGGTCGAGGAGTCCGTTCAAAGCCAGGAGAACCAAAAAAATTAAACCAACTGCTATCTGCAAGGACAGCTGTAAGGTAAATGTTGAATCTATACACATCTTACACTCCACTATGGATTTATGTGATTATCCATCCAATTTCCTATGGGGCTGACACTACTATCTCACAATGTGAAGGGACTAAACTGTCCAAGGAAAAGAAGATTGGCGTTTACAGATTACCAGAGGCGACATACCGACATAGTGTTATTGCAGGAAACGCACTTCAGCACTAGCAGTTCCCCCAAATTTTTAGACAAGCACTTCAGACAATACTATACAGCATCATCCACTAAGAAAAAGAAAGGGGTGGCGATCATATTTAACAACAGATGCCCATTTAAGTTAGAATCCATGGTCAAAGACAAGTCGGGTAGATATCTGATCATACAGGGCACAATAAATGGACAACCACTTACACTGGTGTCAATTTACGCTTCATGTGATCGCGACCCCTCCTTTTTCACAATGGTCTTTAGAAAATTGCACAGAATAGCGAAGGGTCCAATAATTGTAGCAGGAGACTTTAACACAGTCTTCAACCCGAAAATTGATAGATCAGGCCCTCCGCGAAAATTTGACAGAGAGGCCCCCAGCACACTAAAAGCGGCCCTGAAAGGCAACAGCTTAATAGATATATGGAGGGAACTACACTCATTCGACAGGGATTATACATTCTATTCACATCCACACTCTTCATACAGTAGAATCGACTACTTCTTTGTATTGAGCAGACTGGTTCCAAAGATCTCCCATGCGGGAATCCAAGATATTTCATGGTCGGATCACGCACCTATAGAGCTGAGGTGCACCCAATTAAGCCTAGAAAAGCCGGGAGCAAACTGGAAACTAAATGAGTCCTTATTAAGAGTCCCAGAACTGGCCCAAAAGATAGCAGAGGAAATAGACCAATACTTCAAATTAAATGTAGGGTCAGTAACTTCCCACTCCTCGCTATGGGAGGCGCACAAAGCCACTTTAAGAGGAGTATTGATCAATCTTGCAGCTAGAAGGAAAAGGGAAAGGGAGGCTAAAATAGTACAGCTGCAGCATAAACGAGATCACAATCCAAAGGTCCTCATGACAATCAAAGTTATTAAAATTGAACTAAACCTCCTGTTAACCTCCCAGGCCGATAACTAACTGAATTGGTCAAAGAGGATTTTTTTTGACAATGCAAACAAGCCAGATACTTTGCTAGCAAATAAATGGAGAAACAAATTGCCAAATTATAGTATTCACGCGATACGATGAAAATCAGGAGCCATCTCCGCAAACCCTAAAACAATAGTAGAGGAATTCAAACTATATTATGAGAATTTGTATAACTGAGAGAAAGTGGCACAAACCCATAGTACTAAAAGAGCTCTGAAGAATTTTGTAACGGGCTCAAACCTAGCAAAATTGACAGATGGGGAGCGTAATGTTTTGGGGGGGGGGAGTTCACTATGGAGGAAATCACACAAGTGATCGAAAACCTGAAAGTATCTAAAGCCCCAGGCCCAGACGGGTACTCAGGCCTGTACTACAAAAAGTATATAAAACTAAGCCCCACATCTTTTGCGTATGTTCAATGCGGTATTTGAGGGAGCCGCTTTCCCGGAACAAATGTTGCAGGTGTCCATATCACTAATTTATAAACAAGGAAAAGACCCATTGGATTGTAAGAGTTATAGACCTATCTCGCTCATAAACACGGATATCAAAACCTACTCTAAATTGATTGCCAATAGACTAAGTCAAATCCTACCTAGACTCATACACCCAGATCAAGTCGGTTTCATAAGAGATAGACAATCAGCAGATAATACCCGACGAATCATTGATCTGGTAGAGATAGCCAATGCACAGCATGTATCCGTAATGGTGTTGAGTCTAGATGCGGAAAAAGCGTTTGATAGGATTGACTGGGCATATTTAAAAGCTACGCTTGCAGCGTTTGGGTTCGGTGAAAAAATAACATCAGCCATCTTAGCTCTCTACTCGAACCCCGCAGCCAAGGTGGTACACCAGGACTTCCCTTCAGATCCCTTGAAGATCAAAAGTGGGACAAGGCAAGGCTGGCCCCTCTCACCCCTCTTATTCGCCCTGTGTATGGAGCTGCTAGCGGCTCAGATTCGTGACCATAAGGATATTACAGGCCTGGAGTATGGGAACCAAACACATAAATAAGCCCTTTATGCAGATGATGTCCTCCTGGTGTTGTCCAGACCCTTAACGTCGCTTCCCAATCTCTTTGAGTTGTTGGGTCAATTTAATAAAATTTCAGGGTTCAAGATCAACCAATCTAAATCAGAAGCCCTAAACATAAATTTACCAAAACCATTAGAAAAAGTTATCTCCATTAATTTCAACTTCCATTGGCAGAATAAAGCGATTAAGTACCTGGGAATACATATTACCAAGGTTTATAATTCGGTGTATCGGGCAAACTACCCCAGGTTAATCAGGACCCTACAGGAGGATATAGGTCGCTGGTCAAAATTTAACATATCTTGGATTGGTAAAATCAATAGCGTGAAGATGAATTTACTACCGCAAATCCTATATCTATATCAAGCGCTCCCGGTGCCACTCAGATTGAACGAGATCCTCAGCCTTCAATCTTCAATCTTCAAATTTATTTGGGGGGGCAGAAAAGCGAGACTGAATGAAACACTCCAGAGACAATCTGCGGAAGGGGGACTAGCGGTACCTTGCTTGTTATCATACTAGACACCTAACAAGCTCCTATTGAACCCCCAAAATAACCACAACATATATATAAGCATATGAGTGTCACAGAGGAAATGTGGTCTGCCGTGCAGTGGCTCAGGGGCTTACAACAATTTTGGCCAAAAATGTTAAACTAAAAGACCATTTTATTTAATATATATTTATACATATATATTTAGGCACTGTACCGTGTATGAGTTTCACTGGATGTGCCCTGAGCTCTGTCTGTGTTTTATGTTCTGTCTCTGGTTTTAAATTGTTATCATACTACAAAGCGGCACAATTATGCCAAATATCTCAATGGCACACAAACCCGGATTTGAGACGTTGGGTAGCATTAGACAGCGCTGCTTGCTCTCCATTGGAGCTAAGCAACTTAATTTGGAGTCCAAAAATAGCTAGGAAAGCTATACCATCACTGCTATCCTCAATGACCAATTCATTATCAATCTGGGAGGCAACCAAATTTAAATGTAATCTAACTACCAAAAAAACCCTGATGACCCCACTCTGGGATAATCCAACTTTTGCTCCTGGCTTAGATACAGTGGCGGCCGCCCTGAGTCTAAATCGGCCGCCACCGCGGGAATTTTTAAAACGCGAGCAGACGCAGTCTTTTTTTTTTTAAGTTTCGGAACCTGCGGCGCTTTCATTGTTCAGCGCCATTAGCGCTGAACGGAGATGCGGCTGGCGCGCGGCCAAGTTCGGCTGCTAAAGAAAACAGCCCCGAAAAATTGCGGGTAAGCTTTAGAATAAGCTCAACCGCAACAGTAGAGCGAACTTTGCAATTTGGAAACGACAAGGTATAGTATGACTTAGAGATCTGGAAGGTAATAACAAAATGATGTCATGTGCACAAATTAACTCAGACAAAAATATCCCACAATCGGAGCTGTATAGATACCTTCAGATCAGAGCTTTCTATAATAAATTTAACCCTCACCCCACATTGACATCATTTGAAAGGCTCTGTCTTAGTGCGACGTCAACAGAAGGACTCACATCGCAAATGTATAGAGAGGAAGTCGGTTCTGCTGTCAAGGTAACAAGCAAATTAAGCTACTGCACCGACACACTTTATTCGAGCAAATACCCAGTATGTACCTGGCAGATACCTGGAATGCGCCGCTCCTCACCTCTGACAAGCCCCGTTGCGTTTGCCTTCCCAGCCTGGGTTCATGCCTGGCTGACGGGCGGCTGATCTGTTAAATGATAATGATTAGGATTTAATAGGCTGCAATGCTTCGCGTGTCTACCAGATGGCATAAATTCATGAATTGTAATGCAGTATATATATATATACTGTGCAGTATTGCAGCCAGCGGGAATAAAATGCTTCAATCCCTGCCTGGAAAATACCTCAATGCACTCGGGCAGAAATCAGTCACAAACCTCAATACACCCGGGTATACCCGAATTCGTGGGACTAGCCGAGCTCGAATAAAGTGTGTCGCCAGTGTATACTGTATGTTAAATTGGGAAAAAGATCTAGGTGAGAGCCCAGACATGGACAAATGGTCACAGATGGTGACGGCAGCCTCCAAAAGTTCGATTTGCGTAACATTAAAGGAGAACGCATATAAGACCCTGATGAGATGGTATCACACCGCACTAAAATTATCGAAATTTAGTCTGGGACGCTCCCTGTTGTGCCCGCTACAATGTGAAGTGTCAGCAGGTTTGTTACACATGCTGCGGTCTTGCCCTCACTAGTTCCAATATGGACCAAAATTAAAGATTGGCTACAGAGGATATTGGGCCTCGAAATTGCAATGGATCCCTGGCTCTTTCTATTGAACAGAGCAATACCAGTACTAGCAAAAGTTGAACTCAAACTAATTTCCCACTTCGCAACGGCAGTGAGGAGCACGATCGCAGCATCCTGGAACCAGAATCTAATTCCTGCAATTCCCAAAATTCGGAATAAAATTTGGTACCTATGTCAGATGGAAAAGCTGACGAGCCATATTAATGACTCAGGCGAAAATTTTCTAAAAGTATGGACACCCTGATTAGTCCAGACAGACATCCTGGGGGTAGAGATAACCACAATAATGCTTTAATAATTGCAGATGCATTCTCCTGTGATAATATCTTTGGTCGAACGGCTGTCAGTCACTATCAGGTAGACTAGTTGGAGAGGTATATAATCGAACACACAACCCCGATTCAGGGAGCTAAAACCTAGGCAACATAGGTTCGAGTGGATCCTCGGCCGTCCTCCCCTCCCACCCACCCCCCCCTCCCTTCCCCTGCCTATCCATTCCCTTCTTTCCCACCGACCCAGTTAGGTTATAAATAATGTTCAAACACTGTACTCAGTTATCATATGGATGGAATGTAAAAAACTCACGATCCTGTAGTGAATATCTGTTGTACTTTCTCTGAGCTTTGAAAACCAATAAAATACAAGTTATAAAAAAAAAAGGTATTATGCCCGGCTGGTTACCTCTGATCCATATTTGGAGTTTTAGAGTGTCAGCTCTTGAACCTGTTTGTTGTACATTAAATGCATATGATTGTACAGTATGACAATATAGAATTTGTGTGTTTCAACTTTCCAGGAGTGCTAGCCAAGAGGCTATGAGTTTCAAAGGGGGTTTTGCGGTAAAAGTGTTGTCAGATTGTGTCTAGGTAATTGGGGTCCAGAGTTGATGGCCACCCTAAAAATGTATCCGGGAATCAGGTCAGATTCCTGGGGACATATATTGACACCACTCTGGTCAAAGTCCTCCCTTAAAAGTACATGGGGGCATAGGGATATGTGTATCCCATGTACAGTCAGGTATCCCTAAGTTTGTGGGGGTCCCCAAGTATATGCCCAGATCACCAGACCCGGTATAGGGGTTCAGGGGAGCTCCAACCATCCATAAGGTTGTGAGAATATGTAAGTCTAAATCCAGTTCAATGTATTTTGAATGTAGCCCTGAAAATGAACGCAAGCATTATTTCGCTCTACTAGAAACAGTTTTCGTTATAGAAAGGGCTAGGTCTGCTGAAAATGATTGTGTGTGTCTTTTCAGTCAATCCCTGTAACTAAAGGACTTAGTATAAACATTGTGTGTAAGGGGCAAATGCTTATGCACAGCAGCCAATTCGATGTTGAGATTCTCTAAGGTTTGAGCGCCAAGACATGCAGTGGCAATTTTGAATCACCAAAAGATGCTCTGAAAAAAATACCAGCGAGCCGGCTTCAGAAATTTCAAGTCGAGAAATGTTCTAAGTCCAAAGAGCTGTCACAGCACTTGATATAGATGCCAGCTCAGATATCTCTACTGATTTGAGTTTCTAAAATTTATTTATTTGAAACATACTCATGAGTATTCTGATAGGTCACGTTAATGTGTAACATCTCACAAAATGGTGTGCGCTAATAAGACTTTGTACCAACACGCGTATGCAGTGTATTGGAGAACGCGTCTCTGAGACATGAAAATCTCCTTTTTAATAGCTCTGCTACAATGACGAATGGAGATTATCTTTGCATCTCATTAGCTTGAGGCCACCTGTTGATAAGATGAAAAATAACGTCCATTCACACATTTTTCAACGCGTGTTATTAGCGCATAAACTATGACTTCTGTGTATATACATAGATGTGTATTACTGGTGTAGCCAGGTCACTTTATGGCTTAATGCCATTTAATGCCCTTGGGCTGGCAGTAAACCCTGGTACAATAAGTTTGCCAGTAGTTTCTATGGGGATTTACCCTTCTTTTTGGTACTGCACTTGAGTGATATCGGGGGGTGGTACATCCTGTTGTAGCTGGGACAACGGGTGCCCACCTCCTGGCTGTACTTAAGGACAGGACCGCCTTAAAGTTAGTAGTGTCCTTCCTCTCTGAGGAAGGCAGGTCACACAACTGGGAGCCTGAGATTGGGGCTCTTCCCTCTGGGGGAGAGTGAGTGTGGACCATATCTCTGCCTCTGCTAGGGAGGTGGGGAAGAGCTAGGATGGCTGTGGGTGCCCTTGGACTGTAGTGACGTTCAAGGGAACATCATTCCGTGAGAGCTGAGAGTACTGCATCGGACAGAAGCCTGCAGTATAACTGTTCTGTACAGAGTGAATAAACCGTTGTTGTTGTCATATACCTTCTGCCTGGTGCTTGACCTAACTGGGGGGAGAGGTAATAAGTTCTACAGTGGGAGATCACCTTCAGTTCCTGAAGCCTATGGCAGATGGAGGCTCTGGACTCCTAAAGAGATACAGTTAGGTCCGGAAATAATTGGACACTGATACAAGTTTTGTTATTTCGGCTGTGTACCAAAATAAATTCAAGTTACAGTTAAATAACGAATATGTGCTTAAAGTGCAGTCTATCAGCTTTAATTTGAGGGTATTCACATCCAAATTGGAGGAAGGGTTTAGGAATTACATCTCTTTAAAATGTAGCTCCCTCTTTTTCAAGGGACCAAAAGTAATTGGACAATTGACTCAAAAGCTGTTTCATGGACAGGTGTAGGCTATTCCTTTGTTATTTCATCATCAATTAAGCAGGTAAAAGGTCTGGAGTTGATTCCAGGTATGGCATTTGCATTTTGAAGCTGTTGCTGTGAACCCACAACATGCGGTCAAAGGAGCTCTCAATGCAAGTGAAACAGGGCATCCTTAGGCTGCCAAAAAAAAAGAAAATCCATCAGATAGATAGCAGGAATATTGGGAGTGGCCAAGTCAACAATTTGGTACATTCTGAGAATAAAAGAACGCACTGGTGAGCTATGCAACACAAAAAGGCCTGGATGTCCACGGAAGACAACAGTGGTTGATGACAGTAGGATCCTTTCCATGGAAAAGAAAAACCCCTTCACAATATGCAGCCAAGTGAAGAACACTCCCCAGGAGGTAGGCATATCATTATCCAAGTCTACCATAAAGAGAAAACTTCATGAGAGCAAATACAGAGGGTTCACCACAGGTGAAAACCTTTCATAAGCCTCAAGAATAGAAAGGCAAGGTTAGACTTTGCCTAACAATATTTAAAAAAGCCAGTCCAGTTCTGGAACAGCATTCTTTGGACAGATGAAACTAAGATCAACCTGTACCAGAATGATGGGAAGAAAAAAGTATGGAGAAGGCTTGGAATGGCTCATGATCCGAAGCATACCACATCATCTGTAAAACACGGTGGAGGCAGTGTGATGGCATGGGCATGCATGGCGTACAATGGCACTGGGTCACTAGTGTTTATTGATGATGTGACAGAAGACAGAAGCAGCCGGATGAATTCTGAAGTGTATATGGATATTGTCTGCTCAGATTCAGCCAAATTCAGCGAAGTTGATTGGACGGCGCTTCACTTTACAGTTGGACAATGACCCAAAACATACTGCGAAAGCAACCCAGGAGTTTTTTAAGGAAAAGAAGTGGAATATTCTGCAATGGCCGAGTCAATCACCTGATCTCAACCCAATCGAGCATGCATTTCACTTGCTGAAGACAAAACTTATGGTAGAAAGACCCACGTACAAACAACAACTGAAGACAGCTGCAGTAAAGGCCTGGCAAAGCAGCACAATGGAGAAAACCCAGCGTTTGGTGATGTCCATGCGTTCCAGACTTCAAGCAGTCATTGCCTGCAAAGGATTCTTGACAAAGTGTTAAAAATGAACATTTTATTTATGATTGTGTCAATTTGTCCAATTACATTTGAGCCCCTGAAATAAGGGCTGTGTATGAACATGGTTACAATTCCTAAACGTTTCATACAATATTTTTGTTCAACCCCTTGAATTAAAGCTGAAACCTGCACTTCTATTGCATCCCGGTTGTTTCATTTCAAATCCATTGTGGTGGCGTACAGATCCAAAATAATGAAAATAGTGTCAGTGTCCAATTATTTCCGGACCTAACTGTATGTGAGATATGAACCCCAGAAGAATGATCGTGTGTCCCCACTACCACCGACGGACGACTCAGCCCTCCTGTTGCCAGCAGGTATCTGCAACATACACCGTAGTAATGGACAAATCTTCCACTGGGTGGGGGAAACACCGTTACACTGGACATATATTTGTCAATAAATAGTTCATTTTTTTCACTCAGGGTACTTTGCTTTTCTTTTTTTCTTTATATAAGAGCATAACATCTATTAAGTTTTCAGGTAAATGTACCTGAGAATAAAACATATTCAACTCTCCCCATAAACCATCTGGCGACTGCCAACATACTGTAAGGTTATACTGACATCTGGGAACGCATTTCACAAAAAATCATGGAAATCTATATTGATTGTAGAGCTTTATTTCTTCTGGATAGAAACTCTTTATACCAACGCAGAAGTCATTCAGTTTACTTTCACCCACTGTAACTAATCAGAAAACTGTGAAGATTTCTAGCCAAGACCAAGCTGTTCCATTCAAATATCTTGTGATTAGTGAAGAGGCAGGAAGTGAATATGCAGCACTTAAGCCCTGTGTACTATAACTACATACAGTACACACAGACGCACACAAATATATATGTGTGTGTGTGTATATCTATATATAGATATACACATTGAGAAAGGAGTACACAATGCTTTTTTTCTTTTTAATTAGTCTTACAAATTAAAAATAATAAATACAACGACAGAAAAAAAACATTTGGTCTATTAGAGATCTTTTTTTTTTACACAATAGAAATGATTGCAAAGGTTACTGGAAATGACTATATTACAGTAATTACAATGGCACAACGGGCAGCCTAATCTTATAATGAGATGAATAAGTTCATGAAAAAGTAATGTAGCAATGAGTACTTCAGTATTAGGGGATAACTTTTTTATTTGGACTAACAATTGAAACTATAAGACGTGCTGCATTCATATTGGTTCCGAAGCAACTTTGCGAAGAACAAGCCTGCTATGCACAGACAGAATCTAAGGAACGACAACGGGTGTGCTGGCACCCCTAACTTATAGGGCATACCCCCAGGACTGGGAGGCCTGACAGTGCTAGACTTTATAACCCATTCACGCACCGATCCTATTGTACTGTTTTATGTGTGTAATCATGTACTATGTGATCCTACAGTTAAGGATCACAGTGACAGATTGTCTAAAATGTATATGTCCATATATAAAACCAGTTATAATTCAATACGATTGTGTTGTGTCCAGTTGCTCTGACCCTACTCATGTGCATTGCACACTGTAATATAATCAAAATATATCAGGTGCGCAGAGATGAATGGGTTAAGTATATTGTTTCTATCAATGCAGCCACAATGTTTGGTTTTGACACAAAAACCAAAGGTAATTACAGTATGATACATAAAACATTTGGCGCAATGTAGAAATGATCTTAAGTAGATAATCCTCGTGAGGGTTTGTAGATAATGTTGTAGGAAAAACAATTGTCCTGAATATGTTGCTAGAAGCAATAGAAAAATGTCAATATGGCATATACCATCAATGAATGTGGCACGGAAAAAGTTAGTATTAACTTACAATGTTGCAAGCAATTCAAGCATGTAGGTAAAATCACATTTGAGTGTACTTGTTTGGTCCTGGTGTCTCTGCGTCTCTGCCTCTGTGACCCCACAAATCAGTTACCTCTGACCATAAATCAGGTTACTCACAGCTGGTGCTGATGTCTTTGTCTCTCTGCTGATAAACTTTTGACCTCCACTTCTGGTTGGACCCTAATAAGACACTACTATTAATTGTCCCCGATACGATTGATGATGCTAGTATCAAGGAAGTGATAGGGGCCCAGCGCGCAGTCCCACCGAGATACAGGGGAAAATGATGTGTTACAAGAAAAAGATTGCCTGTGTATTGTGCACATGTGATAATATTGATCCTGTAAATGTGCCTGCTGGTATTGCCTGGAGGGACCCTGAAGTGTGGGATATTGCCATCATTTTTAAACCTGCCCCTGGCCAAAGCAATGTTTTGGGGCCCACTATTGGAGATAAGATCAGAGAGTTATTAAAAAAGGAGGTGGCCACTATAGGTGGAGTCCTTAGTGAGATGTTCTACGAAGCCTCTAACCCTACCACAGGATCTACTTCTACTTCTCCTGAGGCCCTTATCACTGCCATGGGACAGCTGGTGGAAAAATCTATGCCGTCCTGCTGGGGGGTCAATACTACCAAATATTATGGCTGTTTTCTGCGTTATGCCCAACCCCATTAGTGAAGATGATTTTGAGAGTTGGATAGAGCAGGCATGCAGATGGTAGAGGAATGCGGGGAGGGGGTCTCAGATCAGGATAAAAAGATCTGTATCGCAGAAATCCTAATGGGGGCCCGCATTTTCTTAATTCAGAGCTACAGTATTAGGGAAGCAAATTAAGTTAGGACACCTGGAGAGTATCTATGGGCCCTAGAACACACATTTGGCACCATGAGAGCAAGGAGGAACTCTATTTCCATTTCAGAAGAATGTACCAGCAAGAGGGGGATAGACTATTTGACTTTTTCCACAGACTTGAAGTGGTTCTGCTGAAAGTGATGCGCAATAAAGGTGTTACCCCTGACTGGGTCGACTGCGTCTGGTGGAGCAACTGGTTTCACTAAAACTATTGAAAGAGATAAGAGATGAGGATGAACAGATGGCACTCTGCTCAGTACTTCAAGTAATTGCTGCTAAAGGTGGTTCTACAAGCTATTTAATCATAAAGTCTACTTAGTTTTTCACACATAGCTTCTCCATTTTGGCTTTATTTTCGTTAAATAAATCATGACACAGTGTAATACTGTATGTCATGTGTTGTTGTTCATCTGAGGTTGTATTTACCTAATTTTAAGACCTGCTACGGAACAGATGATTGTTATTATGTCCTGATATGTAAAACCATGGAATTCAAAGAGGGTGTACTTTCTTTTTCACACCACTGTATATCGTCAGTCGCCCAGAAAGCAAGCTAAATCAAACTCAATGTTAAGGCCTTTAGGAGTGAGGGTCTGTAAGGTATTAATCAAATGGCTTTCTCTTTGGGAGATTTGTTTAATTCTATTACCTCCTCTCCAACTAGTTTTGGGGCACTTGATGCTTTTACAGATCAAGCCACTGGGTTCCTGGTTATGGGCTAATTTAAAATGGTTCGATACACTATGGGTGGTGAGTCCTTTTTTGATATTGTAAACATGTTCAGCATACCTTCTTTTGAGCAGCCTACAGGTTCTCCCGCCATATTGTAGTTTACATGGAGACTCAGAAGATAAACTGCATTGTTGCTTTTGCAATTTATAAAGGATTCTATTTGGAATTCTTTACCTGTAATTTGAGATTTGAATTTGCGTCATTAATGCAATGCTGGCAATTTATGCATTTAGAACAGGTAAAATATCCTTAAAGGCCAATTTGTCTTGGTGGTTTTTTTTATTCCTATCGCTAAATGGACAACTTTGTGCCTAGTCTGTTTAAAATTAGAGGCCTTATTAAAAAATGATCTGTGGGTATGAGGCTAAAATTTGATTTAAAATCTTGTCCTTCTTTAAAATTCCTTCAATGTTGTTGGATGAACTTGCTTTTGGGGGCCATTTTGTAGTTGGTAAAAAAAAGGGTCTTTAATTAACTTGCTTCTGTTGTCATTATTATTTATATATATTTAGTTAAGTTATGGTGGGTAAAAAAAGTGACAAAAACCCTCCAAAGCAAAGCGTATAGCAAATGGAAATATTACTGTATGCTGATTTGCATGTCTTAGACAGGTCTGCAACCCTGCCTTTCACCAATATCACCCAGCACACACACTTCCACTGCAGCAAGGGATTCTGGGAAATGACATGCAAATGAGC
>CM071567.1:324361977-324376685 GCA_036426205.1 Ascaphus truei | reverse complement strand
CACACACACACACACACACACACACACACACACACACACACAGTATGTTGCTGTGAGAAATGTATTTTTAATCTAAGCAACTGCCCTTGCAGGATATTTTTAATCAACCTTGGATCAGGATGCTGGATGCCAGCAGGTATTTGTTGGCATCTACATTTTTGCAATGGGTTTTAATATGTTTATCTTCAATGAATAAAACCAAATCTAAAAATGCAATTTGGTGACTATTGCTATTAAAAGTACATTTAAGATTCCTATTATTGTTATTTAAGTATCCCTTGTAATCTTCCAATTCTTGTATATTCCCCCTCCAGATGAACAAAATATCATCAATGAATCTCCACCAGGTTTACACTAAATGGATTGGTGATCAATATCCTTCTCGTGTTTACTTATTTGTTCTATTCTTGTACAGTATACCTTTAATTTCTAAAAAGAAGTCCAACCTTTTTTTGATGTTATCTATTGTATCTGCCATCACAGTTTCCATGGGTAATGAATTCCACATTGCAACTGCCCGTACTGTACAAAACCCTTTCATTTGTTGCTGGTGAAATCGCCTTACCTCCAACCTTAAGGGATGACCCTGTGTCATCTGTATTGCCCTTGTGACAAAAGGTTATTTTGAAAGCTCTGTTTTAAATCTTTTGTTATTATGAAAGACCAATGCATCTGCATAATGTGTTCTTCTTCATCTTACCTCAATGTACTGCATAACCTTTCCCCTTTTCGTTTCTGTACCCTTAACCATGAAAATATAAAATATATTTGGGGGTGGGGGGTGGGGGGAGAATTGCAATAAACAAGAAAAGTTCTGGACCTTTCTTAGATTGTAAGCTCTTTGGGACAGGGCATCCTTTTGCCATATGTTGTCATTTACTTTCTTATCTCCCTTTGTATGTACTTTATTTACTGTACCTTATATTGTAATTTTGTAAGGTACACGGTTGATGCTATATAAAATTAATTACACATACATAAATACCTCTCAGTAATGTAGGCTGGAATATGTGGGTAGAATGAGCGTGCTCCATTAAACATACATTAAGATTCAATTTAAAATTGATGAACAGCATGCTCGGGGTCAGTGGAGTTTTTACTGTGAGTAAAATTATTTTCAAAACCTCTGCTAATATGCACATTTCTTGGGAAAATCAGAAGAATATTTGTAAACCGTGAAACAAATGATACATTATTATTTACCTAAACAAGCACAACTATTATAACTAGTATAAACCATACTAAATGCAGATATTAATCCCAGTAACAATGCAAACATTAAACAATACAGTGGAAGAACAATTTTTTTTTTAATTTGAAGAGATTGTTTGCATAATATTAAAGGATTAGTGAGGATTCAGATAATTTCTAACAATAAGCAATTATTTACTTTGCATACTTTATTTAAGATCTATTAATCAAAGACAGAATACATGATTAAAGGTATTATTCAGTTCACCACAGCAGAGCACGTGATGAAAAATAACTACAGTAAAATGATGCACAGTCGGCATCAAACATTTTAAGAAAGATTAAAAGTTGTTTCACGTTTGTGATATCTTTATTAATAGGCTGATTCCTTTTAGAGTCATATTGAGGACAGTGCAAATATGAATAGACTACTCTCAGATGTACTGTACTTCAAATATCCTAGATAGGGAAGGATGAGAGCCCTCACAAAAATCTGCAGAAACTGCCACAGGTGCTCTGTAACCCACTGTAAACTGGTTTTCATCCAAAAAAAAATAAACAGCAAAGCAAAACAGGCTTTCCAGAGAAATTGTGAGAAAATGAGAATAAAAGATTAATTCAAAAGATCAACGTTTTGGTCCCAATTTGGACCTTTGTCAAGACACAGTGAAAGTGCCAAAAAGTTGGAGGTTATATACACTCAGTGTGGCAAACAACTTTCTTTATGTAGCACTGATGCTTGCCAAGGCTCTTCCTGACACAGTCTTCTAGGGTTTGTTTTGTATAAAAGGGGGACAAACACGTGTATACACACAAGGGGCCCTCAGCCCTCAACCTTCTGCGGTTTATTTCTCCATTAGTGACACTACACATTTTTAAACACCGTGACTTTAAGTCAAAACAAACTCATAAAAATAACACCTATTCCCTTTATGGAATACTAACTACATCGTAGCTTTAACACTTACTAATTGGATGCCCAGCTAAGCTGGTTCCCACCCCAAAAACATGCCTTGGTGTCTGCAACCATGTACACAGTCTCCGCAAACAGTAATAAAGGGTTTTGCTTATCTGTTAGTCCAGGTGTAGAGGGAGAAGGGTGTTGGCCTGGTAAAAAAGGGGTTGCACCCAATATGGCCACCCCCTGACCTCACCAGGGAGGCAAGGGGTTAACTGGACTGCGGTCCAGGAATGTGGCTTACACCTTGTCATGTCAGGAAAATGTATGTTCCTCTGTTCCCATGTTTCATTATAATGTCAGTGTCTGCACCACACACACACACACCGGAGAATTTTGTGTTAAAGTATGAAACGGTTTAAGTGGTATTTGTGTATCTCCGGTACTGAAGGTCGCAGCAGGCTGAAACCTGGTCATATGATGTCCCATTTCCGGCATTAAGATCTGGAAAGTTTGGACCCGTTGGACGTAACGGAACCGGATATTTTAATATGTCTGTGTTTTAACTTTAATATTGTATTCCAAGGCGGGGATAAAAACCTGCGCAGATTCCTTCACACAAAGGAATGCAAATGGTCAGGGGGGCGACCCAAAGTCTAGGAACCAAGTACTGATCAAAAGACTCTGCCACTCTAACTGTTTACCTGAGGGCGGAGAAGCATCAAACTGGAGTGGTTTGTAAGTGTTATACCTACACCTACAAACAATGAAGATCCTGCCAGATACTTCATCTGATAGACTGGTCGTCGCCCCTGATTTAATTATGGGGCTACAGAAATAAGACCCTCAGAGTCCCAGTACGCATGGGCTAACTAGCTGGGGGGCATGGGTTAAACTGTGTCTCCACGTTAGGGATTGGATACAGATAATTGTTTACCAATAGTCTGTATTCAATGTTAAGAATAGGGTTACAAAGGTATATAAAGTTTGTCAACCCTACAGTTTTTGTAGTTCTTCTGATCATCTTGAATGTCACCGGATTGCTGGAGAATTGCTAGCTGATACTTCTTCATTCCCCAACCCTAAGTAAGTGTTACCTTCTTGCCTGTTAATTGTACTATATTGCTGTGTTCACCTTTTTAAGGAATAAATATATTTTATTATATCTAAGCCTCGTTCAGTTCAACCCAGATATTTGGTTTTCATTATATCTTGTCATAAGTTACCGTGACACCAGGTTTTGAACAGACATCCCCGCTTCAGCGCAGCCTTGTGTCCTTCCTTTCTAGGGGAGCTCGGCCCCACGAGAGCACAGAGAATCTCTCCTCTAAGTCCAATGCCAAGGACATCCCTGCTTCTGCACAGTCTCTCATTCTCCCTTCTTCTTCCTGGGTTTGGTAACCCAAGCAGTCCAGGCAGACTCTGCGACCACCGTCCAGTGGGTCAAGGAACCCCCGTGCTGCAAATTAACAACAGGGTTCCTGGTGATCCAATCTCCCCTCAAGAGATTCTAGCAGTCCTATTAGCTGTACTGTATCACATGAATCAGCTCCTGGGGCATTCTGGGGAGTGTAGTTCCCCTGTGGAGCAACATATTGAGGAGGTTGGGGGGGAAGGGGAGCAGATGGAAACATGGCTACATACTCCCCCTGGTGAAAACCCCAATGCCTCCACTTGAGAACACTAACCATTAACATATAATTACACAATAAAAATGCAGTGGGTATGGCTTTACATTAGATTATACATCTCGGTGAACATCACAATCACTGAGCGTATTTTATCCCGAGACCTCTGCTGAGCCTCATAGTGGGTGCCTAACATAATCATAGGTCATCCGATAGGGAGGATGCCTAACTCTTTGGCTCTGTCTGAGCAGTTCTTCAGCTACTCCCTTGGGAGGGTAATACACAGAGTCTTGAGACTCAGCATCTCCCATTGAGGGTATAAATGTCTCTGAATAGTCTCTCTGTGGAACGAAGCATGGGCTTCTCTGATCCAGAGGTTAGCTCATTGGAGCCACCATAGGGGGCATTCTTCATCTGGGCCCTTTACCCATAGCTCCTCCTTTGGGGTCCCCTTTAAGAGCGTCTCTCCATAGGATCCTCTAATGTTTGGGGGGGAGGCGGTTTCTTCACCATCCGTGTGATCCTTGGTGGTCTCACTTATGGTTTCATGGTCAGCTTCTAACTGTACTGGCTCACCATCCAGGGGTGTCGCCGGTATTTCTGGCTCGTTGTCTCCAATCTGCTGGATGAGGAGAAGGTGGTTGAGGTACCAGACCTTTACCCAGCGTCTCTTATGCGGTAGACGGGGAGGCCCGGCATCTGTGACTCAACCTCAAATACGCTGTCATGCCAACGGTCGGCTAGTTTGTGCTTTCCGGGGGGTTAATAGATTATGGAGAAGCACAGCATCTCCAGGGCAGATTTCCCGGCGCCTGACCTTGTGGTCGGATTGCCTCTTTTTATTGGCATTTAAGTGAGCGGCAGCCTTCTCCGCTAGCTGGTAGGCTTGCTGCAGATTCTCTTGAAGCCTTTGTACATAGCAGAAGTGCGTCATATTGGGTACCCCATCGGTTGATACCCTCAGATGCACATTTACTGGAAGCCAAGCTTCTCACCCAAACATGAGGAAGTATGGCCTGTACCCTGTGGACTCATGGTGGGTGCAGTTATATGCATGCACCAGAGGCTCTACATGCCTACTCACTCCATCTTCTGCGCTCCTTTCAGAGTCCCAAGCATGTCCAGGAGGGTCCCTCTTGGTGATAAGGAGTTGTCCTCGACTTGGTTATGTCCAGTAACTTAAGCAGTTCCCGAATAAGTTGGCTTTCAACTCCGGGTAAGTCTGTTGTAAGACCGCATTTGGCCATTGAGGCTCGCGTCCACATGAAGGATGTTCTGGGTGAGCTTAAGCGAGTATGGGTGTCTCTGTTAGACTTTTCTTCAACCCAATGAAAGCCTTTTCACAGTTGGTGGTCCATTTATCATCAAATGGCTGTCTGGCGGAGGTGGCTTTCCAGCCTGTGTCCTCAGGGTATATTTTGAGGAGATTGTTGAGGTTATTTGCCTTACTCGAATACCCCTCCACAAATCAGCGATGCTAGCAACAGAATCCGAGGAAAGAGTGTAGCTCCATGACATTCTCGGGTCACGACCAATTCACTTTGGTTTCCACTTTGGCCGGATCCCATCAGCTGACACAATGTGTCCCACGTAAGTCACAGAGGTATGGCTGAACCAGCACTTGTCTAGGGACAGCTTCAGGTTTTCTCGACCCAGACGGTACAGCAGTTTTAACAGCAGCTCCTTGTGTTCTTCCAAGGTCTTACCAAAGATGATGATATCGTCAAGGTAGACCAGGCATTCCCGCAGATTCATGTCCCCGAGGGTTTTCTCCATTAGGCACTGAAAGGTAGTGGGAGCTCCACAGATGCCTTGGGACATGCGCATAAATTAATAGCAGCCCAGGGGACAGACGAAGGCGGTCTTCAGCACTCATCGGTACCTGGTTGTACCCAGTTCGCAAGTCGAGAACACTGAACTATCAACTCCCATTCAGCGCATTGAGTATTTCCTCTATTCCTGGAAGAGTGTATTGTTCAGGTAAGGTGCAATTGTTCAGAGTCCTGTAGTCGACGCACAGTCGTACTGACCCATTCTTCTTCCTCACCACCACGATAGGCGAGGTGTAGGGAGTTAAGGACTCAGTCACAATCCCCGCTGTGTCAATCTCTTGTATGACATTTCTCACATCGTCCACACCCCGAGTGGCGATGTGACGAGAATGTTCACAGAAGGTACCTTAGACGGATAGCTCCTGGGGCATTCTGGGGTGTGTAGTTCCCCTGTGAAGCATCATAGTGTGGAGGAAGGGTGGGGGCAGATGGAGACATGGCTACATACAGTATATACTGTATATATACACACACACACACACACACACACACACATACTGTATATACAAATCCGTGTGATATTGGATCGTGCACACATGAACAGGAATAAGTGAAAGGACAGTTTGAGCCTCCTGTGCTGAAGCAGGGAAAACCCTAGAGGGTGGCAGGAGGAGGGGTTCTTGGGGAAGCCTTTAAAAACCTTTAAAATCAAGTGGTCCTGTATGGTCTATTAAATTAGTTTTTTAAGGCAAAGAAGCTCGTGGTGGCAGACTTGAGTTTTCGGACGTTGTTGCGGACGATGAAAAATGTCATGTTCTGCCTGCCTTCTACCCACTGTTAACCCAGGTTAAATCACGGATAACGCATGGAAATTTGGGTTGTAATCTCGCCAAAGGCACAGGCTCAGCTCAGGAAACCGCGCGGTGTAGCGGGGAAACAAAGTGGCCACATCTCACGGGTATCTTTGCTGTGCTCCACAAGGAATATTAAACTGTCAACCAGGAGATGGAAATGCTCTGCTTTTAAAGGAAGCTACAGGGGAGGGATCTACTACAAGTATTTTCACTCATTTTGTTGCTACTGTACATGATGGATATGCACAACAGTGGCTATGTTATAATAGAACAAGGATAGCAATATTCACTCTGCCATCTGCCAGAGTGCAAGACACATACTGAATTTAAATATTTTACAATAAATAAAACTCTACAAACTGCAGACAGTGATTCCACTTGCTTCCCAAAGCACAAAAAGTGTTATTGGGTTGACAAGTCTAAGGCACCTTAAGAATAGGGTACTGTATGTTTTCAGACAAAATGGGATCAGAAGTTGAACCTACACAATCTCTATTATTCAGAACAACAGTTCTAGCCATGTGAACTCAACCAGCTTATGGGTTGCAGTGCACTAACCGCATATCTCCAAGGGATATATATTTTGTTGATTGTATTTGTAACCTTCAATGTATTTCAAACACAAAGTAATATGTACTGAGGGCTATGAGTTACAGAGGCCAGGTGACATTAAATAAAAGATGAACAGAACATGGGCAACCTCATAGAAGAAAATGGGTGCCACTACTGCTGATCTAGGGATTACACAGTTATAACTGCGGCTTGACAAGCAAGCGCTATCATTATTTGTAGACCAATATTCATGGTACTATCTGGATGTTATAAATTTTCATCTTTTAGACCAGATCTGTGAAATCTCGTTTATAGAGTATATATTGTACAGGAGTCATCAATTCATTCTACTGTATGTACCTTTCAATTTAAGCAGATGTGACTGCAGGGTGACTGGCCCTCTGCATAAGCAAACGTGTGATTCAATGCATTTTGATTTTTCAATCTGTATTATCAAACAAGCTCTAAATCCGGAGTTGTTTGTTCTGCAAATATAAATATACAAGCTTCATTCGTTGCTTATCATTTTGCTTAAATTACCACTACTAGGTCCCACTACTAGGACTGGTACAACCGGTACAAATTGTGTTTTTATTCCCCTAAGATCTTGTCATTTTTATCATTAAGGTTTTGTTTATTATTCACTTAATTCTGTCTCTTAATAAATGTATAACTTTTTTATCTCAGTTACTGTAGGTTGATACATCATGGATACATTGTATTCCATTAATGTTTCCTCTATGTTGTAGCTTTTTGGGGGTCCTTTCTTATTATTTTTAATAATATACTGTATGTATTCAAAGTTAATTTGTTCAGTTCATTATACATCTCTAAGGGGTATTTAACCCACTTGGAATACACCTCATTTAAAGCATTGCCTTTTCTTTCTCTTCTTATTCTAAGAGAGATTAAATAAAACATATTTTCTGACACACAATTAAAAACAAAATGAAGCACAGCTTCAGTGTCAGTATGACAGTATGAAAGCATATGTCAGTATGACAGTGTGAAAGCTAGCCCTCAGCTGGTTTTGCTCACACTGCTAGAGCTGTGGCCTAGAAAAGCAATGGTTGTGGGTTCTAGGTTGTTTGGTCTGACACCATTTCATTCTTAAGCTTGATATAGAAATTATTTTAGAAAGTATGTGATGGGACTCATTTAAATATACTTTGCATACAATTAGCATATATCTCTCAGGAGTGCTTCTTTTTCAGCACAAGAATATTGCCCTAATTTATTTGCAGAGACATTGGAGGGGGATATATCGGTATATACAACTGGCGAATGACAATACAATTAGGTCTGTCTGTCTTGTCTGTCTTGTCTGTCTTGGCTGTCCTGGCTGTCTTGGCTGTCTTGGCTGTCTTGGCTGTCTTGGCTGTCTTGGCTGTCTTGGCTGTCCTGTCGGTCCTGTCCTTCCTGTCCTGTCTGTCTGATCAATGTCAAAAAGGTTGATTCACATATTTTTCATTATTGCCAATACACTCTGCGGATTCCGCAACCTGTGGATCGATTTGTAGAATCCAATTTCTTAATAATCTTCCAATGGATTGCTGAATCCGCGGGTTATATTCTACAACTCGGGTTGTATCCAAAGGCGGATTTTGATGAATCCGTGTGGATTGAAACCACCGAAATACAGTACGTTTGCGAATTTGACACCGTGAAATTTATTTTGGGGATAACCTCAGCCAAACTCAGGGAAATGGATTTGGGAAGATTCACCCATCTCTACAAGGAGGAACTTTGAGCCCCTAAATTAGTCCTGGTGGTGGCAGCATAATTGAGATGAAGTGGTGCAGTTACGGAAGGGTGAGTTCTCATTGATAGGTCACACCGGGAAACTGTGTAGTCAGAAGAGAAGTGGACCCAGAGCCCTAAGATACACCAACAGGTGTAAATCTCCACAATTCTTTTGAAGTGCCCAATTGAGAAAGTGGCTCAAGAGTCTCCATGACCTTTTTACCCTTTCCAATCAAAAGAGTGGGCAAGCAGGAGGGAGGGGGCGATCAAACGTCTCTAATAGAAATCACATGACAGGACCAAAAGTGTCTGAGTAACATTTTTGGCTGTGAAAGTGTTCATTTAGCATAAACCATTTCAACTCCTTATGAAATGAAAGCTTTATTTGATGTTAAATTGCTCGGCAAAGAAATTAGAAATAGGAAAAAGTCCACATTAAAGAAATAACTAAAAGAGAATATTACACTGAGAACTAAATAAAATCCATTCTCAGCACAGGTAAGTAAAGAAAAATGCATGGTTTTATTGTGTTGCTAGTTTAGTTCTATAGGGCTATTTGTATTCAGCAGGCATAAAATAAACAGCATTTTATAGATTTTTTTCACTGACATTAAATATGTGCATATATAACGAGTGAGCAATGGAAATTGGTGTACAATGTACAGGTTAAAAAAATCTATTGCCAAAAGCCTTGTTGTTAATATCCTTTTATTGCACATTGACACATTTTTTACTGTATATATTGAACAAAATAAAATTATTTATATTCATATTTTAACCTTGCAGGATTTTATTTATACATACTCTATACACATTTTTGCCAAACTCCAGTAAAAGTACAATTCTCTAGCATTTTACAGTATAAAGGGTTACCACATGTAATTACAATATAATATATAGGCTAAAATGTAGCAAAAAGGACACAATGGACAAACCTCTTTGTTCCAATTTATGCCTCATTTCTGTGAACCTGTATTCTTGCTTCTGTCAACCTGCATATTACATTTGTTGAAAAATGAAACAAAGAACCTGGAGCTAAGCACCATAATATGTTATCGCTGGCCCAATTTGCTTTAGTACATACACCTCTATGGGGTAAATCCACAGAGCTCTGTTAAGCTATTTAAGGTAATTTTAACCACAATTATCATAATGCTAATGTACTCCTCACACCTATCCATAAGGTGAATAATGTTACAATGACTGAGTTAACAGTAAAATATTGTTTCGTTAACTTTGGACGGATGTAAGGCTTACACACATGCAAATGAGATGCAAATGAGATGCTAATGAGGGGTTAGCCTAACATCGCAGACCCACACACCTCCGATAATGTAAGTACAGAAAAAAACTTCATGATCAATACAGTAGGTCACAACAAAAGTAGTCGTTACTCACAGCCAGGCCATAATTATCATAACATTATTTCTAGGAATTGCCTATAATGTCAAAGGCAGGTGTAAAGTCGTACCCACATTATTTGTGTGAGTATGGCTTTTAACCCTTTCCTTAGAATATATATTGTGTCACTGTTCACATTTATAAATGTGTTGATAATTCAATTTTGATGGTGCTTATTGTTCTTTACACACACACACACACGCACACGCACACGCACACGCACACGCGCGTGTGTGTGTGTTTGTGTGTGTGTGTAAAGAACAATAAGCACAATCAAAATTGAATTATCAACACAATTATAAATGTGAACAGTGACACAATATAATAAACTAGGAGAGATGCTACCAATGACAACCTTTCCCTCTTCATAATGCTGCCATTTAGGTCCACAACCCCACCACAGTTGAGATTGATGAATGGCGTAGATAACCTAGGCGCAAAGAAACAAGAGGGAAAAAAGGAGGAGTGGAGGGGGAAGGGTAGAGAAAGAGGGGAAATATGAAATAGTGTATCTGCACACAATGTTAGATATAGAGTAGAGAAGCACTTACAGCCGGAGAGGATTACTGGACACGTTGACACGTGATGTCACTGTACTCAGGTCTCAGTTTGATGTATGAGCAGACGGCACCATATCCACAGAGATTTTTGATTCACACCATCAATGTATGTTTGTGGATATCAGGAAACAATATACTTGTGATAATCCAATGTAGGGCTGAGATAGATAATGCTATTATACTTGAATAGTAATATTTATTAAAAAATGACTTGTCAACAACAAGACTATTTAAAATGCAATTTGAGAGAGAGAATAGTGTAATAACTTATGGGTGAAGTAATTGAGTCCCACTATAAATAGATGTCTTTAGAAAGACAACCTACAGTATATAGATTCAACAGAGTTCATCTCACATGTGAAACAGAGTGTCTATGGATCCCAATGATTCTCCTTACCCCCTGTGATGATATTCTGGGTAGTGGGTCTAGGGCAGTCTACTTATATGTGACCTGGTATGCGGAACACTGCTGGGAGGCTCCTAGCCTCTCTTCCCTCACTGGAAATCCCCGCTCACTCCTCCTCACAGTACCTTTCTGTGGGCTCGGGACCATGGTTATGTAGTTCCTCGATTTTCAACCACGGTACACTGAAGCTCTATCCCTGCCAGCCTTCCCTCACTCACCGCTTCCGCATCACGTGGGGGTGTTTGCTCACGTCACGCGAGATCTTGTTGTTGACAAGTCATTTTTTAATAAATATTACTATTTAAGTATAATAGCATTATCTATCTTAGCCCTGCAGTGGATTATCACAAGTATATTGGTTCCTGATATCCACAAACATACGCTGATGATGTGAATCAAAATCTGTGAACTGAAGTATATGGAAAAATGTATTTTGTTATAATGCCCCTGAAACGTTTCCTTCTTCCAATAAGAGGGGAAGACATACAGTGTCCCTTCTCCTCCTCCCTAATCTGGAATATCAGCTTTGTACGTGCTGGCAAACATTGAAAAATGGTATTTGCAACTGAATAGTTTCTTTACCAATATGGCTGCTAATGCAAGTCAACTGAGGATCACATGATCTTCAACGCTGTGGACTGACGTTCTTAGAAAGCGATGCTGCCAGCCCTAGCGCGCCACCCATAGTGTTGAGAAGGAGGGCTGTTGCCCTATGACAGGCTGAAGGTGCCTTCATTTAAGTTATCATTGTAATTTTTTTCTGTAAATTTAATGTAGTGTTTATTTTCTTCTCGAAAAGCTGCTATTAAATCAATGGTGCGTCTTACAATTGATGGCGTCTCAGAATCGAGAAAATACGGTATTTTCAAGGATCAAGCCTGTAATTATTATTCATTCAAATAGTACCCCCTTCTTGTTGAAAATTGCATTTTCTAACTCACTTCGTCAGTGTCTCACAGAATTATATATTATTATACCTTCCGGAAACTGACAAGCTTATTACTGCTTAAAGAGTGTTACTGTTCATAAACTACATATTGTAAAGACAATGCTTTGCATAATACAATTCTTTCGGTTAAGACTATCCTGATCAATCCAAGTTAGTTCAGACTTTTTTTTGGACCTTTCATCTCTACAGTGTCTAATTTTAAATTGAGGTGTTATACACTGGCGACCAACTTTATTCTTACTTGGCTAGCTCCGCGAATTTCAGAGGACCCCGGTGATGTGCGGTTTTGTGTCGTTTTCTACCGGGGTGTATAGCGTTATATTCGCGGCTGTGATTTAAGCATTTTATTCCCGCTGGCTGCAATACTGCAATGCCGTGTAAAAACGCATGTGGGCGTTTGCGAGCTGTTGTCTTTAAAGCCGTCCCCTATAACCCCTAACATACAGTACTGTACATTTTTATTCATAGTGTACATGTACAGGGGGTCTCCGGAGCTGAACTGCATTGGTTTCAGGTCGGGGGACCCCCTGCTCCCCGAGATACAGCCCCCTTTATGAGGTGCCGGTATCCCTCTGCGTTTCAAGGTCCCGATCACGTGACCGCCAGTAGTTGCATGATGAAGCCACTGTACAAATTCATGGGTGAAGGGTGGGTATCGGGCCTGTGTGGCTTAACCCCTTAATCACCTTTGCGGTTATTATCTGATAAGGTGTTTAAGGGGTTAATTGATATCTGAATGTACTTGCAATGTATTGGCTTTGTATTTGCATGTTGTTGTGGGCAAAACAAGATTTTGCTGGCGACGGACACTTCGTATTGATGAGGTCAGTAGTACTTTATTATTTTGTATATGCTAGTTATGTTTTTAATAATGGGCAATTAATCTATTATCCATATCGGATAATAGTTATTTCCACATTATTGTACTGTAGGGTTGGGGGAGGGGGTTGTATGTATTGAATGTATAGACACAGGTTATTTTTTTTTACATTTAGGGTTGGTTCGTGGTTTCTGCGTGGGACCTCTGGAGACCACCTGTGGGTATCCTCGGGTATCCCAAGGGTATCAGGCTGGTGGTTCACGGGGACACATGCGGGGATGATGATGTGTGGGTCCACTTTGTGGGGCACACGCGCACCCGTAGTCTGCGGGAATGACGATGTGTGGTCCCACACTCTGTGGGGGCACCGCCGACCCGTAGGTGCGGGGGGGATGACGATTGTGTGGTCCCACTTCGGTGGGGGCACCGCGGACCGTAGTGAGCACCCGTGAGTTCCCCAGACCCCCGAGGGAACACCCCGAGGCCCCGCAGACACTGTGGGTCTGACACGGGGCTCCCAGACATCCGCAGGGCCTACGTGGGGACCCAATTGGGCCCACGTGACACAAGGAGACCCCTGGGGGCCATGGTGCTGGGGGAATCCACCAGCAGGCCTCCAGAACCTGTGTTAAAAGGGCTTGCTGGTAAACTGTAGGTCTGTCAGGTGCCCCACCAGCCCACGGGGACTCGCGTGGGGCTCTGCGTTTGAACCCTGATGTAAAAGATAAATCCTGTTATTTATGGGGGGGCACAGGGGGTGGGTAATTATTTAATAAATGAATGATATTTATTGTGGGGGTTGTGTATATTGTTTTTATGTGGGTACTGGGGGTGGGGGGGGGGGTGTTTCCCAACGGTGATGTGGTTTAGGCTCCCTTGTGGGTAGTGGGGGGGTGGGTAGGCCTCTGGGTGGGGGGGGTTAGTGTGGGAGGGTATGTAGGCGTCCCAGAGTGGTGGGTGAGGGTGGGTTCACCCCTTAATGACTGTAGAGGTTAATAACCACTATGGTGATAAGGGGTTAGGGGAATACTTGTTATTTTCATTTTTGTCTCTATTTGCAGCAAGCAGCGGAGGGGCGTGGTAGTGGGTAGTGGGTGTGGGTGTGGTTATTTTAACACGGGATCCCCCTCCCCACATTTACATACAGTACACTGCCCACAGAAACACAGGCCAGGCAGATTTTACTGCCACACTAGGGGGAGGGGGGGCTACACAGATTAGTCAAAGCAGGGAAGTTTAGCAGACACAATAGGGGGAGGGTTTTTTTACATAGATTACAGTGAAGGCAGGAAGCTCACACACAATAGGGGGAGGGGTTTTTACATATATTACAGTGAAGGCAGAGAAGGTTTAAAGCACACAATAGGGGGAGGGTTTTTACAATAGATTACAGTGAAGGCAGGCAGGTTTTAAAACACACAATAAAAAATATGTATGTCATGTATTATTGTAGGTATTTTAAAATACACATCGGGGTGTTTGACTGTTATCATGTTTATTGGGGACATTTGATTTGCCCCCAATAAACATGCTATTCTGCCTTCATTGCCTTAGCGGCTATCAGCTAAGGTAATGAAGCAGCATTTCTGTTTTTTTCATAATATTGTGCAGGAGCAGGGGGTCCCTGAGCATTAATTTCTGGCTCAGGGAACCCCCTGCTCACTGTACAATATTATTAAAATACAGAAATGCTGCTTCGTTACCATAGCACATAGCCGCTAAGGTAAAGAACGATTCTTTATTGATGTGTGTGTTTTATTTATACTGTACATGTGCAGAGGGTCTCCGGAGCAGAACCGCTGTGGTTTTAGGTCCGGGGACCCCCTGCTCCCCGAGATACAGGCCCCTTTAGGGGGTGCCGGTATCCCTCTGCTTGGTTTACAGGCCGCGGTCACGTGATCGGGACCTTGAAACGCAGAGGGATACCGGCACCT
>CM071567.1:324334667-324361716 GCA_036426205.1 Ascaphus truei | reverse complement strand
TTTATATATATATATTATATATATATATAATATATTATATATATATATATATACTACAGTAGGTGCATGATGAAGCCACTGTACAAATTCAGGGGAAGGGTGAAGGGTGGGATGGGGCCGTGTGGCTTAACCCCTAATCACCTTTGCGGGTATTATCTGATAGGTGTTTAAGGGGTTAATGATATCTGAATGTACTTGCAATGTATTGGCTTTGTATTTGCTATGTATGTTGTGGGCAAAACAAGGATTTTGCTGGCGACGGACACTTCGTATTGATGAGGTCAGTAGTACTTTATTATTTTGTATATGCTAGTTATGTTTTTAATAATGGGCAATTAATCTATTATCCATATCGGATAATAGTTTTTCCACATTATTGTACTGTAGGGGTTGGGGGAGGGGGTTGTATGTATTGAATGTATAGACACAGGTTATTTTTTTTTACATTTAGGGTTGGTTCGTGGTTTCTGCGTGGGACCTCTGGAGACACCTGTGGGTATCCTCGGGTATCCCAAGGGTATCAGGCTGGTGGTTCCACGGGGACACATGCGGGGATGATGATGTGTGGTCCCACTTTCTGTGGGGCACACGCGCACCGTAGTCTGCGGGAATGACGATGTGTGGTCACACTTCTGTGGGGGCACCGCCGACCCGTAGGTGCGGGGGGGATGACGATTGTGTGGTCCCACTTCGGTGGGGGCACCGCGGACCCGTAGTGAGCACCCGTGAGTTCCCCAGACCCCCGAGGGAACCCCCGAGGCCCCGCCAGACACTGTGGGTCTGACACGGGGCTCCCAGACATCCGAGGGCCTACGTGGGGACCAATTGGGCCCACGTGACCAAGGAGACCCCTGGGGGCCATGGTGCTGGCGGGATCCACCAGCAGGCCTCCAGAACCTGTGTTAAAAGGGTGCTGGTAAACTGTAGGTCGTCCAGGTGCCCCACCAGCCCACGGGGACTCGCGTGGGGCTCTTGCGTTTGAACCCTGATGTAAAAGAATAAATCCTGTTATTTATGGGGGGCACAGGGGGTGGGTAATTATTTAATAAATGAATGATATTTATTGTGGGGGTTGTGTTATTGTTTTTATGTGGGTACTGGGGGTGGGGGGGGGGGTGTTTCCCAACGGTGATGTGGTTTAGGCCTCCCTTGTGGGTGTGGGGGGGTGGTAGGCTCTGGGTGGGGGGGGTTAGTGTGGGAGGGTATGTAGGCGTCCCAGATGTGGTGGGTGAGGGTGGGTTCACCCCTAATGACTGTAGAGGTTATAACCACTATGGTGATAAGGGGTTAGGGGACATCTTGTTATTTTCATTTTTGTCTCTATTTGCAGCAAGCAGCGGAGGGGCGTGGGTAGTGGGTAGTGGGTGTGGGTGTGGTTATTTTAACACGGGATCCCCCCCCCACATTTACATACAGTACACTGCCCACCAGAAACACAGGCCAGGCAGTTTTACTGCCACACTAGGGGGAGGGGGGGCTTACACAGATTAGTCAAAGCAGGGAAGTTTAGCAGACACAATAGGGGGAGGGTTTTTTTACATAGATTACAGTGAAGGCAGGAAGCTCACCACAATAGGGGAGGGGTTTTACATATATTACAGTGAAGGCAGGAAGGTTTAAAGCACACAATAGGGGGAGGGTTTTTTACATAGATTACAGTGAAGGCAGGCAGGTTTAAAACACACAATAAAAAATATGTATGTCATGTATTTATTGTAGGTATTTTAAAATACACATGGGGTGTACTGTATGTTGTTTATTGCAAGTATTAGGGGGCAAATCAAATGTCCCCAATAAACATGCTATTCTGCCTTCATTCCTTAGCGGCTACAGTAAGGTAATGAAGCAGCATTTCTGTTTTTTTATAAATTGTGCAGGAGCAGGGGGTCCCTGAGCATTAATTTCTGGTCAGGGAACCCCCTGCTCACTGTACAAATATATTAAAATACAGAAATGCTGCTTCGTTAACAAGCACATAGCCGCCTAAGGTAAAGAACGATTCTTTATTGATGTGTGTGTTTATTTATACTGTACATGTGCAGGGGTCTCCGGAGCAGAACCGCTGTGGTTTTAGGTCCGGGGACCCCTGCTCCCCGAGATACAGGCCCCTTTAGGGGGTGCCGGATCCCTGCTTGGTTTACAGGACCGCGGTCACGTGATCGGGACCTTGAAAAGCAGAGGGATACCGGCACCTCATAAAGGGGGGCTGTATCTCGGGGAGCAGGGGTCCCCCGACCTGAAACCAATGCGGTTCAGCTCCGGAGACCCCCGACAAATATACAACTATAAATAAAAAGTATTTAAAATGTATTATTTATAGTCATTTATTTATTTATTTATTTATTTAGATTTATTTATTTATTTTTTGGCGGCTGCTGAGTGTGATTATTTTTTATTGTGGGTAGTGGGGGTGGGTGAAGGGGGTATTAGCCCCAACGGTGGCTGTTTAGGGCTTGCGGGGGGTAGCGGGATGGCTTAACCCCTTCATGACCGTAGCGGTATTAACTGCTACGGCTGTGAAGGGGTTAAGTGCACCCGCAACCCCCCCCGCAAGTCCTAAACTCACACCAAGGGCCAAATACCCCCCTCACCCACCCCCGCTACCCACAATAAAGCGGGCATGGTGAGTTAACCCCTTCATTGCCTTAGCGGCTATACGCTAAGGTAATGAAGCAGCATTTCTGTATTTTTAATAATATTGTGCAGGAGCAGGGGGTCCCTGAGCATTAATTTCTGGCTCAGGGAACCCCCTGCTCACTGTACAATATTATTAAAATACAGAAATGCTGCTTCGTTACCATAGCACATAGCCGCTAAGGTAAAGAACGAGTGTTTATTTATATATGTTTTTTATTCATACTGTACATGTGCAGAGGGTCTCCGGAGCAGAACCGCTGTGGTTTTAGGTCCGGGGACCCCCTGCTCCCCGAGATACAGGCCCCTTTAGGGGGTGCCGGTATCCCTCTGCTTGGTTTACAGGCTGCGGTCACGTGATCGGGACCTTGAAACGCAGAGGGATACCGGCACCTCATAAAGGGGGCTGTATCTCGGGGATCAAGGGGTCCCCCGACCTGAAACCAACGCGGTTCAACTCCGGAGACCCCCTGTACATGTACACTATGAATAAAAATGTGCAGTACTGTATGTTAGGGGTTATAGGGGTTGTTGTTATACAGTATATATATATATATATGTATATATATATATATACTGCATTACAATTCATGAATTCTTGCCATCTGGCGGACACGTGAAGCATTGCAGCCTAGTAAATCCTGAACCATTATTAATTAACACATCAACCGCGCGTCAGCCGGGCATGCTCCTGGTTGAAAGGCAAAAGGAGCCCGGCATGCTCCGGGTGAAAAGTGTCACATTCCAGGAACATGCCAGGTACATGCCAGTTATTAGTAAGAATAAAAGCTGCCGCAGCAGTAGTGTGACTTCAAACTCACCTGACTTCAATGTGGCTTCCTGTGCTGTCGCGATAGATCAGCACCATCTCAGAATAGAATAAGTCATTTGTTTGCATCTTTATACTATACGTACTCTCATTCCACTCTGTACAGCACTGTTGCCTACATCTAAACTCCGAGTGAGGTACAGTATATTTACTAAATTGATCAACCTCTCAAAGGGAAAAAAGCATCCTTCTTCCCCCTCACCCTCATCTACTGTCTCAAGCTTTGCACCCTTAAGGCCGCGGGCATGGAGCCTCGGGCCGCGCTGTGCCATGCTCCTGCACTGCCTCGCCTGCTCAAGCTGGTGCTTTTTTTTGCGTCCTGGCAGGCGAGGCAGTGAGCGTGCTTTGGGGGCGGGGCGAAGGCGTGACGGAGGCGGAGCTAGTCCATCATTGGATGGTTGCGGTCACGTGACCGCCTCTCCGCTCCCCTCAGCACCTAAATTTTAAATCTGGCTGTCTCCTTCAATTTGCTGAGCCTCCGCACGCATGCGGAAGCGTGCGGAAGGGGATACTAAAGCCGCACTGATTACAGATGAAGGGGGTAAGTTCATCTGCTCAGCGCGGCTCAGCAGGGTCTGTGCTACCATGTCCCAGGCCTAACTGACTAACTGACAGTTACTCTAATAACCTATACAGGCCTGGGGTCCCACGGGATCAGAGTGCCCCATGTCCTCAGACACTTCATCATGATATGATTTCTCAAGGGGAGATGCCATGATGTGAGCAAAACTCTGATTCAGTAAACAGAAGTGGAGTGATCTAATCTGCCCCTAAAATACAAGTAAGTGCCCATGGCATACCTGGTTCATCAGGAAAGTCCTTGCATGCCAAGGCTCATGCCATATCAGGCATGTAATTATGGCCCTTATTAGGTTAATTAAAGACTTTCTTGGCGCATCCTCCACCACAATTTCTTTCTCCACACTCTTCTAAACATAGGTGCCGTATTAAGTTCTAAGTACTTAACTAAACTTGTTTCACAGTTAATGAGACGTTTCTCACTCCTACAGTACATTAGTGAGAAAAACTAGGAATGAATCATATTTATTAATACACACTTTTATTTCTCCGGGCTCTCTTTCAATTTTGACAAACTTGAAAGTTTGAAACCTCATGCTCTAGTTTAGGGGCTTATTCAATACGTACTGTTGATTTGAATGGGAGCTTATGGAAAAGCCCTTAGGATTTTGTTCAAGTAACTCTATATTAAATCCCTTTATTATAATAACCAGATTGCTCTCTGTCACACTAAATAAGAGAAGAAAACTTTAGGAAATGACTGATATATGAGTGAAAACAAGAAACAAGAATTGAAATTCCTTCTTTGCATTAATTTACCTGCAAAAACATAACTTTGATACAAAGCCCATTATATCTTATGACTTAACACTTTACATCAGATCTGAGCTGTTAAACAAAGTACAAATGGGTTCACAAAGCAATGCATTAACCTTTAGTGGGCCCAATGCCATCTTAAGGCATGGGCTAACTGGGCCCCTTGACCTTCCCAGGTCCGCCTGACCTTCCAAGCACTGCCGGACCTTTCAAAGGCTCCATAAATACTATGGCCCAAAATGTAATTTTAAATTCGTTGTTCTAAGTGAACGCAGCAAACGTTACTAAGTTATCATTTTTTTTAAATTATACATTTTTTGGTGGTTTTGCAACAGTATATTGCTTTTAATCTTATATTGCCCACATTTTTATACAAATATTTTACTCAAAGATAATGTTTCTACAATTTTTTTTATGGCATTGGTAGTTTAATTGATTTGTTGGAAATATATTTACAAAATAACTCACAACAAGATGAACTGGAGTCTACATTTCCTAACATTTAATTTTTTTTTATGATAGCCACAAACTACAACAGCAGAACACATTTCAAGCTGCCTTACACTGTTGTCTGCTCCATTATGGATGAAGACAAAAATTCCACTGAACTGTGGGGAATTCGTATTACTTTTAAAGACTTAAAGACACAATTTAGAGATGTATTTTAAAATACAGTTAGTTGAATTATAACATGAACATGTTACAATATAGACGGTTGTGTTTTATAAAACTTGCAATGCCTACACAAAACTAAGAACATGAAAAGTATTATCTAAAATTAAAAAGCTTAAATGGCCAGAAGTTCCCATTGCAAGTTCAAGGATATTTTATCTAAAATCGATACTAAGCCATTCCAAACAACCATTTCTGTTGCAGTTCCTACAGTAGGTTGAAAGAAAGTACAGATGTAGCAACAATTACTGCTCCTGCTGACACATGGCAGGACGACACATACAACGTGTCAGCGGGAACAGATAACATTTAATAGCTGCATTTGAAAAGGAGGCGGGTCTACAGCCCTGTTACTTTAACGTCTGCTATATCTGTCATTCTTTCATCCATGTGATTGTTTCTCTTTCCCAGGAATCAGCCAAGACCACAGAATTGTAACCTTGTGACCAACCTATGGGATTTTAGTGGATCCACTGTATTACAGTTGTAAGAGCTGTCACAGTTACTGTTGTAACTGCTATTAGTTGCACTGAAGTGAGGAAGATCTCTTTATTCTGATTGCAGATCATATCAGTAGCTACATGACATGGATCGTACTAGTGTAACAGTGTTTCCCCCACCCAATCGCAGTGTAACGGATCCGCATCTGGAAAACGGCTCCTGATATTTATTGCAGCTCCACCCTGGGTTCACTCATTAAAGCAATGCTGTCACATGCCCCTTCTGCTATTGGTTCACTGACCTTTAAAGACACCTTTCCCACAATGCTCCCCTGCCGAGCATAGTCCTTCCTGGATGTCACAAGTGTTCTGCCACAAGCCCTTGGCTTGACTGTGTATGTATTAACCTCTCTAGTTGTTATTCCCTAGTTCCTGAGGCCTGCTGCTGGTCTTCATGCAGAGGCCTGTATTTCCTGATTATCCTGTGTTTCCTGAGGCTGGCTTCTAGTCTCACGCAGCGGCCTGTTCCTGTCTCCTGTGCTGAAGCGGAGTACTCTTCTTGTTGACTTCAGCTCCCTGCTTTCCTGAGGCCTGCTGCTAGTATCACGCAGAGGCCTGTTCCTGTCTCCTGTGCTGAAGCGGAGGTCTCTCCAGTGTTGACTTCAGCTCCCTGTTTCCTGAGGCTTGCTGTCCTTTCTCTGCAGAGCCTATCTACTGGTTCCTGGGGCCTGCTGCTCATTCTCCATAGCAGAGGCCGTGTCCTGATTCCTGTGCTGAAGCAGAGCACCTCCCGTGTATACTTCAGCTCCCTGTTTCCTGTGGTCTGCTGCCCTACCCTTAGCAGAGGCCAGTCTACGAGTCCTGAGGTCTGTAGCTCTCTCTCTCCTTGCACAGGCCCGCTCTGGACTCTTGCACTGAAGCACTGGTTTACCAGTGCTGCCCGGCGGTGTGCCCACTCCGGTCTGCCTATCCCTTCCTGAGACAAGTACCATGGGCCATGGTCGCCGCACGTGCAGAACCCACGCCCGCGCTCCTAAGCTGAAACGGGGAACTTCTGTTTACCTGTTGCCGAACTCTTGCTTGAATAATGTTTTCCCTGATCTCTCCAGTCCTGACCATGGCTTAGCCACTGATGATGCTACCTTCTCCAGTCCCGACCCTGCTACGTACGACTACGAACTGCGCAATCCGGATCAGCCTGCGCAGTCTAAGGTCGGTGCTTATACAACCACACCTCAGCCACGCGGTCTGACCCAGGTTTGTGGTGAGCACAACAGTGACACGCAGATAGGGGCCATTACAGGGTGTATGGTGCATAAACCTGCTGGCAACTGGAGGGCTGAGTCGTCTGCCAATGGTAGTGGGGACACAGGAATAGGCTTCTGGGGTTCATACCCCAGATATCTCCTTAGCCGTGCAGCGCCTACATCTTCCGTGGGCTCCAGGAACTGAAGGTGATCTTCCACGGTATAACTTATTACTTCTCCCCCAAGTAAGGTCACGCACCAGGCAGAAGGTATATTGCAAAACAGTAGCAGTTACACAGCAGTCTTCTGCCGGATACAGTCTCTCAGATCAGCTATTACTGAAGATGGTCCCTGGACCGTCACTACAGGCCAAGAGCACCCTCGGCTATCCTAGCTCTTCCCCACCTCCCTAGCAGAGACAGAGGTAAGGTACACACTCACTCTACCCCAAGGGGAAGAGGAATAGAGTAGGCCCAATATGCAGCCTCTCCAATGTGTGAACTGCCTTCCTCAAGTGGGGGAAGGCACAACCCCTAACTTTTGAGCAGTCCTGACCTTAAGTACAGCCAGAAGGCAGGCACCCCGTTGTCCCAGCTACAACAGCTGCTGTCACTCAAGTACAGTAGCATAGGTGAGGGGGCAAACCCCATACCAACTACTGGCAACCTGATAGTACCAGGGTTTACTGCCAGCCCATTGGGCAGAATAGTAGCCAGAGGGGGGGGGGGGTATCCTGCTACACTATCATAGAAGTACTGTATGTAGTAACTTCTAAAGTTTAAGACTGGCTTAAAATCTACACCTCTAACCACAGGGAAGAGGGACAACGCCACTCTACAATATTGCAAGCATTTCATTCATTCACCTCTACAGCCTTGTGTACCTGTGCACCTGTGCACCTGTGCACCTGTGCACCTGTGCACCTGTGCACCTGTGCAGAGCACAGGAGACACTTTTAGGAGACACTTTTAGGAGACACTTTTAGGAGACACTTTTAGGAGACACTTTTGCACAGATTCACCACACCCAGGCTTGTGAGGAACGTGAGTACTGTGGCAAGACCCTCTTACCTATTATTCAAGATATATAGCTAGAGATACAGATATCAGGAACCCCGAGCAGGGTGGAGATCATCTAAATAGGCACAGGAGAAGATCTACTATGATACACATATCTGTTATTCTATTCTACTTTTGTTTGACTATCGGCTGTAATATATAGGTGAACCGTTTTTTTTTTTTTTTTTTTTTTTTAGCATTTTCTTGTATAGCGCTGCCAATTGTATGCAGCGCTTTACAGAGACATTTTGCGGGCACAGGTCCCTGCCCCGTAGAGCTTACAATCTATTTTTTTGGTGCCTGAGGCACAGGGAGATAAAGTGACTTGCCCAAGGTCACAAGGAGCTGACGCCAGGAATTGTACCAGGCTCCCCTGCAGCAATCTCAATGTCAGTCAGTGTCTTTACTCACTGAGCCACTCCTTCTCCATGGTTAAACATCTTTCAGGACAATTAGGGTTGGAAAGGGAAATAGGCACCCTTTAGCATTGAAAAGAGCTTTACTTGGGTATACAGATTTGTTTGATATTTGTATTTTCATAATAATAATAATAATAATAATTATTATTATCTAATAATTATTATTAGTTATAACCATTTATTATTTTATCCTATATCAATTTACCAAAGTTTCTGAAATAAATATTTTTGTAAGGTGGATTTCAATTTGTGTTTAAAGATCCAACAGTGTGAAAGTGACACATATATTTAGAGTTTCCATGGAGGTTGCCATTAATACTCCAATTGTATGTTATTTATTTATAAAATGTTTTACGAGGAAGTGATACATTGAGAGTTACCGCTCGTTTTCAAGTATGTCCTGGGCATAGAGTTAAACTGACAAATAATACATGGTTACAAATACAGTTACATAAATGAACAGGGTATACATTTTATACAAGACATTGCATGCACAGTTAAAGAAAATATATATTATGGGCGTATGAAACAGTTACAGACCAGATTAAAATGTGAGACAGCCTTAGTTTTGAAAGAACTTAAACTGGTGGTAGATGTGAGAGTCTCCGGTAGGATGTTCCAGTTTTGGGGTGCACGGTAAGAGAAGGATGAGCGGCCAGATACTTTGTTGAGCCTTGGGACCATGAACAGTCTTTTGGAGTCTGATCTCACATTATAAGTGCTGCATGTGGTAGGGATGAGGAGCTTGTTCAGGTAGATGGTAGGTATGCCCAGAAAGCATAGCATCCAGGAGGAAGCACTGCCAGCAAAAAATATTAAACCCGGCCAAGAGTGAGAAGATGAGACCTGAATAGTATTTCAACCCTTAAAACTTCTCAGATTACATACAGTACTTGGAGAGATACTGGCATAGTTATCATACTGATCATTCTGTCAGGAATCTACTCCTGGGTTTGGCTGGAGCCCATCCATCCGGAGCTTTGCAGGTTCCAGACAAACTATTCCCTGCTTCTCCAATCACCTGTATTCTGCTGCCTCCTGTGCAGCTCTGCTCTGATTGGCCTCCTGTGTTATTTAGTTCCTGCCCCGCCCTCAGGAATTTTCTGGACATAGACTTGCAATCCTAGTTGCAAGTAACTGTGCTTGTCACAGACTCCCTTTTTGGCCTGCTGGGCTCCTTGTGCCTCGTATCCTGTGCCCAGTTCCCTGCTGCCTAGGGCTTCGTGCATAGTAGCCTCTGCGCTGCTTCCTTGTTCCTTGCAGACTTTGCCGTGCGGATGCGGCTACGCTGGTTTCCCCAGCGTTTCCTGTGGCGTGTCTGCACCTCTTGTTCCTGCTTCCTCCAAATGGAGTTCACTCCTGGCCTTTTCCTGACGCACTGCCGCACCTTCGCTGAAGCATCTCCGCTGCAGTTGCTTCTCTCAAGGTTCTAGCCTCCTGTGCTGAAGTACCTTCACCCAAGATTTCCTGTTGATGACCTCGGCTTGTTTCCTTGACCACCGCTCCTGTGCCGTCTGCCTTGACCCCTGCCTGGATAACGTTAACCCTACCTTCTCCAATCATGAGCTGGCTATGTCTGATTATGGAATCCGCACTCCGGACCTGACTCTGTGGCCTAAGGTCGGTGTTTATATATCCCCACCTCAGCCCCGCGGTCCGGTACCAGTTTGTGGCAAGCACGTACGTTACACATTCTACCCTGAAATAGGCATACGAGATGTTATATGTACTAGTAAAATTCTCAGATGGGACTGTACCAAATGTACAAACACCGAGGTCAAATACTGTCTTTTTTATTATTGGTAATTAAAAGCTCACTGTAAATTAGGCCGCGTCCATGGTGCAGGCGCGCACGATGGAGCGCATGGCGTCATGCACGCCTGTCAGCCGAGCAATCTGTGGACTACAGATACTCGCAATGATAAGGAATGTCAGCGGGGTGGCTGATGACATCACGGAGCTGGTTTTACCCTAATTGGGCGAACCGCTGACATGTCCAGGTCGCACTCAGCATAGATGCAGCCTGAGGAATTAAGAGCATTACCAGTAGAGAATAAATAGTCATGATTTGTTTGCCTCTTTGACGGTAAAGCAGTTTTTTACATGTGGCCAGGTTCTCCCTCTGGGCTCCCCATGTCCCCTCACCTCCGCGAGTGTTGCGGTGGCGCGTGTGCTGGTGGCGGATGCGCGCACCTCCAGTGAGTGCGGAGAGGAGGCTGAGGCAGTGCTGGTATTCAGGATGGCAAGCGGATCGCCGGAGGCTCCCGGCAGCTCCCCTTGAAGTGCGCTGCCATGTTGTTTATGCTTGCGCATGCGCAGTGACACCTTGCGCATGCACAGAACGGTACTGACAGCCCGGCGGCCATTACAGGCAAAGGGCCCTGCGGGGACTACAAACCCCACAATGCACAGTGGCAGCAACTCAGGTGCCGGAGCACAGCCAATAGGGTGGCAGGAAAGCTCCCTGTCACAGATAGATACATTTTGCGCACTGAGGAGCATGCTAGTCAGAGCTGGTACAAAGAGAGGGTAGGCCAGAGACCCCCTTAGGCCCCAGCTTGGCCCTGACTCCCACTTTGAGCTTGTGGCTGCTGCAGGGACCATCCCAGTAGATAAGGACACTGCCCTGTAGTACAAGTGTGAGGGACACAGCCAGGACGCAGCGGCGACCTGACATCTGTGGTCTGGGACCAGACCATCATACACAGAGAGAGACTATTACAGTGGAACCCTCCAGCATGACACCACCCCACGCAGAGGCGAACTCATTGCTGGCGATGGCGCGTGGGACCCGACGGCCCCTATGTCTTCAGTTGGAGCTTCTGGGTGTTGGAGCACCCGGCAGGTATCTTCAAGTACACCAACAGATCACACTTTAGTTGTGGGCAGCGCTGTTGCACACATTGTGTGGTTGGACACAAGGTTGGTTGAGTGCCCAGGGGCCCCTCAGTACTTTGGGGAAATATCCCATCCAAGTGTGGACACTGTGTTGGAGGTCACTGTGGCCTATTTGGTGTAGTTGTTACATTGTTATTCTGTTTTCATATGCATGCAGTAAACTGTTATCTATATCATTGTGTGTGTTATTTCATAGGGTCCTGTGACAGGGTTATCCAACATTGTAGGATCCTGCACAGGTGGAGGCATTGTGACAGACGGATCAGGCACGCCCCCGGCTCCCTGAAGCGAAGGTTCAGGCCTCCTGTGAGCCACAGGTAACGCACCACACACTCAGTATCCACCACATCTCCCATAGGGTGGGGTGAAGTGCGCTACAGTACATAAAAATAGAAAGATAATTCCAAAAACATAAGTATAGTATGCACAGGGGAAAGCATTTAAGTGATTCAAATAATTGATAGGTATAGTTCTGGTATATTGTTACTGAAATAATTATTAGGTGCAATCTTTGATATGTGGAAATATATTTGTGGTGGCGGATCACAATATGCACTGATCACAAACCCCATATGTTAATGTTTACTGAAATGACCACTGTTTCACAGATGTAATCAGCCAGAATTGATTTCAGGTGTGTGCAATGTTATATACTGTAGTTAGGTCCAGGTGCCTACCACGTGTTAAACAAATCTGGAAATAACTCCAGTCTCTACTAGAATAACCTATACAAGAACACAGTTATTAAAGATAAGGTGAATATTGTACTATAGACTACTAGTGATAGCATTACAACTAAAACGTTATTTTACAAATGAATGTTTGGGACTTTGTGCTGTTTCTATGGCCCATGCAGTTGAAAATTCTGATTTTATTATGGTTTGATATACTGTATGAGTGACGACACACGCATTTCAATTACATCTTTACATCAATTTACTACAAAATACAACTAGCTCATCGTAATTCACATAGGCTTTCATGTCACATGATTTACCATTGTTTATCAGATGCATATAGGTCCACTTACACTGTAGCATCTAATTTATTGTCACAGTGCCCTATGTTCAATTAATCCTCTGTATTACTTAACAACATTGACTTGGACATCAATTTTGAATCTGAGAGATATTATTTCAGCTGAAGGATAGATACAGATTTGTATCAATAAAATAACAGCTATTAACAAAGAGTATGCCAATGAGTCAATTTTAATTTGTAGTCAAATCAGTCATAATTGTTCCAATACAAAGACATTTTGGACTGAAGGTTTTGACATAAGTCACTGTATGGAGAACATACGCAGTAAGAGGGATTTTAAAGAGCAATCAAAACTGATTGAGATGGCTTGTTTATCCCTAAAACAAAAGAAGGGCATTTAGACTTTAATGTTATTAGATTTATAATTATTTTAAATCCACAATGGAATGGAGGATTTATGATAAACATCATGACTGCAAGGTAATGAAAACAAAATGACATGGTAAAGTTGTAATTTTGCTGTTATATACAGAAATAGTTTGGAGGGTATTGGTACTGATATCACTAAAATCTTGCATCCTGCAAAATGGGCTGGTATGGAAATATGAAATAATAGTTGATTATTATTTTTATTATTATTATTATTATTATTATTATTATTATTATTATTATTATTATTATTATTATTATTATTATTATTATTTCAGGTTCCCTAGGTAATATCTTGCTATTTATTAATAACATTTGGATCTGATTTACCTAGAATAACACAACAGAAACGTTGTGCTTCTCTATGTCTTTCTATCTATCTAGTTATCTATCTACAGTATATATCTTTATAAGGTTTCTTGTTTTTTTAGTATGGTTGTGGGACTCTTGTATTTTAGTTAATGGATTTTATGAATGTTTAAAAATTTGTGGGGGTTTTATACGTGTAACCGCCCTTCTATGGGGTTATTAGGTGGCTGTAAGGGGTTACCAGCAGGGTAGTATGTGTTGCAATAGGGATACTGACATCACAAGGGAGTATTTAGGATAGATAGAAGGTTCTGGAAGGACAGGTTCCTGGAGGACAAGAGGAGAATGGCCTCAGGGAGAGTAGATTGGGATATGTCCATAGTAATAGAAGAGACTAGGCCATCCATATTTATTATGTTATAGATGGGGACATTCCCCCATTAAGTTAGGATCCAAGAAGATGGCTAGCAGAATCAAGCAGGTCCCAGAGAGGGGAGACTGACATGCCAAAGAGGGCACCAGGCAAAGGGCTCCTGGGTGTCAGTGAATCGGCTCTAAAGGCAGATCCATTATATATATTTTTTTTTCAGCCTGTGTGGAAGTGGCAGTTCCCACACAGAAAAGGGGTAAAATCTTCACCTGCATAGAAACGGCAAGGATTGCACTAAGGGATCAGTTTAAACAGGGTATAACAGATGATACTCTGCAGGTGGGGGGCGAGGTCCAATTCCAGGAAAGTAACATCTCCCTGTAACTGTTTAGAGTAGGCACTTAAGGAAGCACAGTGTAAATGAAATTCAAGGGATTCGGAATCCATGTTGTCTGTTAGAATCCATTATTTGTTTACCCAAACTGAACTGAGAAAGATTGTGGAATATAAGAAAAATACATTTAAGGAAAATAATTGATTTGTAGAATAGTTATGTAGCATTGCTTCACCGTACTAATAAAGATGTTCCTGATTAAAGACACTCTCGTGTGCAAGTGTGGAGTTATTGCACAGAGAGTAGCACCACAAAGGAGGTTCCTCATCAGAAACTCATCCCCCAAGCGGGACGCTGGACTGCCTGATGAGGGAGGACGCTGCACGGGATTTAGGTAGGACTACATCACACTACCTCAGCTGCCTGTCTGGGTTGGCAAATCCCCCACAAAAAACCCATCATGCGCGTGAAGACTCAGAGTCCGGTTGGCCTCCCAGGTTGCCCCACCAACATCACACTGTAATATGGGGACGGTTGTTAGAACCACAGGGTGCCGAAAATAGATTGGGTGGGGAGTCAGGCCGGTTTCAGAAAAAAAAAAACCGTTACATTTTGAGGCGCTCTGAGATAAGATACCTGTCAACAGGACAGAAAGGGCTTTTGCTAGGTCCTTTGTAAACATGGAGAAGATTCTGCGTCGCCCACTGGTTGTGCTGCGTTGTCTTTATACGGGACCTAGGGGTAAGTCCGGGGGCTGATGAGCTTTTCAGTCTCACAGGGACGACCTAGGGGCTGAAACAGTAGTGCAGGGTTTTTTGGAGCCGCTATAGCGGGTCCTAGTTACCTTTGGGTAGTGCGAGTTGGGTAGGATCCATATAGTGATCCCTGTTAACGTCGTTCAGGGATGCCTGGAGAGGGTCCTTCGCTAGGCTAACCAAGACAGTTAGACGCCACCAGTTACTGTGCTGGAGCCACCAGAGTAAACTCGATAAAGCACCCCATTCCGACCTTTACCTGCTAGGGGCACAGACTGGGAGGAGGAGATACGCAGACACTGATAGAGATGAGCCTAAGCCTGAAGTAAGTTCATGAACATGAGTTCCAGCGTAACTGGTACACATGGTGGTGCACATGCAATCTTTTTTTTGTTACCAGTGGGTGCTTCCGCCGCAAGAGGACAGCCCCATTGTACGATAATCTGCTACGATATATGTCGACCCGCAAGAATGGAAAGGATGCACCGCCGCAGCCTGCGGATTAAGTCCAAAAGGGCGACCGGTAGGTGTGATGGGGGAAAGCACCGTGCGTTGCTCCAACCCATCCTGAAGAGCAGCTGTTGCTGAAATGGGTCCTTTTACAAGCCGCTTCTGGAGTAAAGAGAAAGCTTGTGGCCGCGCACCGTTTGGTCCTGCGCTAATTACTAAACAGGCGCCACCCATCTGGATGACAGTATTGGGAGGACATTGTTATTGGGACTGACAGTGCTCCTCCCAAATGGCTGTCCTCGCCTTCCTGGAGAACCCCGACTGGGCCGAGGCGACCTATTCGCAAATACACCAGTTTTGCAAGAATTGGCCGAAGCGGGCCAAATCATGAGATCCCCGCCCGCAAAGTGGTGGATTGCGCAAAGCTGCGGCTGCACCTTCATGGGGCAAGTGAGCGTCACATTCAGTCCCCAAGATTCTGAGTCAACCACGGTCCTGTGGGACCACGCCCCTAATATCGGTGTCGCCGGGAGGGGGGAGTGGTTTTCCAGCATGTCCGCCCTCTTGTGGGTATAAATCCCGCGGCCCATGAGGCCGGTGCGCTGACGGCCCCATTACCAGAATTAGTCCGGCAGGTGCTGAACTTGGTGCAGAAGAAGGATACCTTTGCCGCAAGGCAGCTGAAAGAAGCGGTTGGAGATTGGCTGCAAAAGCAAAGACCACCCCGCCGATTGGGAGAAAAGCGCGCGAAATAAGCTGTGGTCGCGCCCCTAGGACTGAAAGAAGTGCGGCCCACTCGTCACAATTAAAGGACTGATAAAAAAGCCACGTGGGGGGGGGGGGGAGAGAGGAGAAGAGAGGTTGGTTCAAACCAAAAGGGAACGAGAAATTACAAAGGCAGTGTAAAGAGAGGGGCAGGACGAGATCAAGGGGCGAGAATAAGGGAAGATAAGAAAGAAGAAAAGAAGAACAGTGAGAGAGTGCCTCTAAAAGCAACCGTGGAGAACCTGACTTACTCGGGATCAAAATAAAAAGTGAGGGATATGAGATGTTTATCCAAAACCCAACGAAAGCTGACCGAAAGGGGATCAGGCTGAATACACATAATTGAGAAGGAACAAGAGAGAGGAAAAAGACCCGGAGGAAGCCACGGGCTATTACACTATTTCGAACAAGAAAGAGGGAATCTTGCTCTTATCCACTTGTGGTACACCTAGCCCATAATCCAGTGCTAATCTTGGGCGGGTTCCAAGTTTGTGTCAATGGGGGGCGTCCCGCTTTGAAAACCAAGTGGAGTGCTGACCATTCAACCCTGTTGGGCACTCACTCAGCGGAACCGGGGACCTTGCAGGACGGGGAAGAGCCCATTGGTACTGGGTGGTTCGGGTCCCGGCGGCCGGCAAGGTGCACCATAGGGCCTGTCCTCCGGGGCGAGATGTGGACCGTGATGGTTTCAAAACTCAGCCCTACGCAGTCCCCGCACCCGGCGGGGTACTGGTGGCATGCCTTTATGGGTCGCTGGAGACAGTAGTGGGCCATCTGCCCTGCAATGCCGACTGTCCCGGTGCTGCACCACCATATGGGCATCGGCAATGGGCATGCGCCTGTCCCCATTGTGGCACACAAATCTGTGGCCATAGCCCACACTTCGTTCCCATTATCGAACAATGACCCAGGGGATTAATACGCTCTGCTATTCCAGCCAGTTCCCCCGGTTGCACTTAGTGGACCAAGTGACGATCCCGATAATGTGGAACTTCGTGCATCCGGCTACCGACCAAGGAGAAAATAGCGGGGGGGTGGTCTCTTGGAGGGGGGGGATCGCTGCGACCGGCGACTCAAGTACCCCTTAAGTGCGGATCCCGTGACGATGAACCCAAAGAACTGACTAGTACATTAGTCCATGTGGCCGGTGGCGGGCCCCGGTTGGAGGGAATAAGGATCAAAAGTGCCAACTACCACCATGAAATGCAGTGGACGGAGCCGAGCCGGTGTGACCGAACCGGCGGAGCCCCCTGTGTGGTCAGGCGTCCGTAACGCTTCAACCCACTGCTAGACAGGACTGATCTTGCCCGTCGTGTGCCTCATCCTCGGAGGGCAGGCGTGTCACCAGTGGTAATCCAGGCGATCACCCGACTGCGCGTAATGTGAGCTTGCCCAGGTATGCCGCCGAAAAAGTGGCTTGTCCGGAGGACCCAAGTTGAGCAGGCTTCCTGCCCTATTGAGAAGCGGTTCCCCGCATGGGGGTCATCCCAAGTTTGCAGCACATCCGACTCTGTGATGATCGGACGTTTCCGGGTATCCAGCAGTGTCTGGGCCCAGCGGAAGCAGCCGAGGAACACGCGCCTCAGCCGATCGTTGGTGGTTTCCCGATCAACTGAAAAGAACCGAGTAGCGGAGGACCCGGAGAATGGTGAGACGTCAAACCTGGCGATACCGCCGTCAGATGGTATGGGTCTGGCAATCCAAGGAAGGGCGTAACGGGTCCGAACACCACCCGTGGCTTCCGACTGCCTATCCCCTATCCCAAACCCCAGCGCTGCCTAATAGGAAGTTTAAACCAAAACTGCGGAGGGGTGGGCGCGAGCCTGAAGAGAAGGTAGTGACCAAAACTAATTCCCCAAAATTCGGCCCTGTTCCCGGGATCATCATCCAGTTTGGGGGTGTCGGAAAGGTCTTTGGGGGTTTGGTGAGAACCTACTGGGGGAAAGACTGAGCATTTTATTCCGGGGAGGGCTCAAGGGGTAGGAGGAGCAATTGGGACGTATTCCAAGTCCGGTGGGTGCCTAAAGAGGCGGATATACCTTCTGGGAGGCCCCCAAAGCATGAGAGATGGTCCAGGCCCGTTCTGTAGGGATCTACCGGCGTATGCTACTGGGGATGGTACAGAGGAGGGAGACTCTCTAGAATGGAACGAGAAGCCTAGGAGACCGTTGGTGCGCCCTTATTTGAGGGGTACGTGGGCTGGAGGACCGCACGAGGTTCTTGTTACAAAAAGACGACATCGTGGATTACTGTGGTCTAGAGGGAGTTCACGCTCGCCGAGAGGAAAAAGAAGAATGCAATATCGTGGTTAATGATAGACCGAAATGAAATAGAACCCATGGGCCCTGACTATTGTCCGACCCGAGATCCGGAGAGCCCTATCATGGGTATTACCGGGATGCAGGGAACCCAACACTAACTAGGAGTAGTAGGCTGAAAGGGCGATCGTTGCAAAATACAGTACTCCCATGGTTGGAGTACCCGTACGTTCCTGAACCCCTCATGGAAGAGTTGAGGAATAGGAAGGTGGTTAGAGGAGACCATAAAGGAGTACATGGTCACAAAGGGGTGCCATTAGGGTAGTAAGGCAGAGAGAAAGGATCGAGCACCTGATAAGGGTTTGGAGTATTGGGAGAATTGTATCAAACCAGGGTAGTATACAGGCCTGAGAGGAGGTGCCGCGTAGCTACCATGTAACTGTTTTGGACATGGGGGGGTCGGGAGTGAAAACCTATCCACGCACAACTATTAGGAGGTACACTGGTTACTATGCGCAGGCTAAGTGACTGCTGGTCAGGGCTTTTCTGGCGCTTTGTTACTGTGAAATGTTTGGTTACTAATTTTAGTGCCTATTTCCATTTTACAGTGCTTCCTGACAAAGGTGGTCAAATGTAATTCCCAGCCGGGGGATGGTGGGATTCCCCAGGGGGAGAATGTACCATGCTGTAAAATGGTTGCAGTACATCTCCCTGCTGACAGTAAGGCCTGGTAAGTTAGGGGCATCGCCAGCATAATCTGGAGGTTTGCCCTCTCCACCCTGGTGAGTGCCTATGTATGGATGGAGTGGTCACAGGTTCTGACTCCCTGGTTGGTGATTGTCAGAATTGTGTCAGCCCCCGAGTGAATACATAAGGCACAGCACTGATCAAAATGGTAGGGTTTTCTAGTTATTCTTCTGAGGATTAAGAGTTCAGAGTTGTATATCTAAAAGGACTAATGAGACTGTTGACCAGGGACCTGGCACAGGTGAAGTATCCCTGCGGGGATAGGAATCCCTACATGTAGGAGACTACCTTTCAAAGGGAAGTACGGTGAACAATGGAGGGCTGATACACCCCATTGTGGAGGGCACCTGGCCCACCGTACTAATAAAGATGTTCCTGATTAAAGACTACTCGTGTGTGCAAGTGTGGGAGTTATTGCACGAGAGGAGCACCACAGAGGGATTCCTCATCAGACTCATCCCCAGCGGACGCTGGGATCCTGATGAGTGGAGACGCTGCACTGGATTAGGTAGGACTCAGCACACACTACCTCAGCTGCCTGTCTGGGTTGGCAAATCCCACAACACCATCATGCGGGAGACTCAGGAGTCCTGCGTGCCAACAGGTCACCACCACATCACACTGTAATGGGGACTGGTTAGACCACAGGGGCCAAAATGGATTGGTGGGTCAGGGCCGGTTCAGAAAAAACCGTTACATTTTGGAGGCGCTGCTGATAGACCTGTCAACAGGACAGGCTTTGCTAGGTCACTTGTAACAGGGAAGTGGTCTGCTGCCACTTTGTGCTGCTTTGTTACGGACCTAGGGGTAGTCAGGGGGCTGATGGCGTATGTCAGTTCACGGGACGACCTAGGGGCCTGAAAGGAGTGGGGGGTTTGGAGCCGGGCTATAGCTGTCCTAGTCACTTTGAGGTAGTGCTAGTTGGTAGGATGCCAAAGTGATAGCCTGTTACGTGGTCAGGAATCCTGGAGAGGGTCTGCCTAGGCTAACCAAGACAGGTAGACGCCCCAGTACTGCATGGAAGCCCCAGAGTACTCTACCATTCCAGACCTCTTACCGTAGGGAGCACAGACTGGGAGGAAGGATATACAGCAGACCTGAGAGAGTGAGCCTAGCCTGAGGTAGTGCATCATGAGTCCAGCGTACATTAGGTACACATGGTGGTGCATCAGGGCAATCTTTTTTACCAGTGTGGTGGCTGCCCCGCAGAGAGAGAGCCCCATGTACGATAACTGCTACGAGAGAATGTCACCGCAAGAATGGAGGATCCGCGCAGTGCGGATAGTCCAAAATGGCGACCGAAGGGTGATGGGGAAGCACACGTGGCGTGCGCCCCACTGAAGAGCAAGCTGTTGCTGACATGTCTTTACAAGCCTGCTCTGGAGTATAGCGAAAGCTGTGGCCGCACCGTTTTGGTCCTGCCTAGGACAACGAGGGCCACCCTGGATGACAGTATTGAGTGACATTGTGATTGGACTGACAGTGCTACCCAAAATGGACGCTCCCGCTTCCCTGGGAACCCGCGTGGGCCGATGGCAACTATTCTGCAAATCACCAGTTCAAAGAATTGGCCAGAAGCGGGCGCCAACAGGAGAGCCCCGCCCGCAAGGGGGGTATGGCGCGAAACTGCGGCTGCTACACCTTCATGGGCAGTGACTCACTCAGCCCCAGTGCTGAGTCACACTTAGTCTGTGGGACCCTCCCCTAATATCAACCAGGGGAGTGGTTTCCAGCTATGCCCCGTGGGTATGAATCCCGCGGGCCAGAGCCGCGCTGACGGCCCCATTACCAGAAGTAGTTCCGGCAGCTGAAATTGGGTTGCAAGAAAGAAGGATACTTTGCACGCAAGGCAAGCTGAAAGGAAGCGGTTGTGGAGTTGGCGGCAAAAAAAAACCCCGCCCTGTGGTGGGAAAAGCGCCGAAGCTGTGGTCGCCCCTCTAGGACTGAAAGAGTGTGCCCTCAATTAAAGGACAATCCTATTCCCTTGTGGACCCCGCCATAATGCGCTAATCTTGGGGGCGGTTCCAAGTTGTCAAATGAGGCGAGCTGAACCAAGGATGGCTGACATTCAACCCTGTTGGTTCACTCACGCGGTCGAACCAGCTTCCAGGACATAACCAGTGTTAACGAGTTGGTACTCCCACCTAAGATCCATGGCCTGCTCTCACACAGTCTGGGAACCGGATGGCTTAACACACTCCGCGCCTAACGAGACCGCAGCACCTACCACCCCGAGCCTTGGTATGGTGTATCCGTAGTAGGGCGACAAGGAGAAAACATAGGGGCCTCTGCCTGGCAATGGACCGACGCTCACGGGACCGTCGCACCATGCGGCACGAGACGGCGCTGCTGCCCCAGTGCTGGCAACACAATCTGTGGCCAATGCCACCTTCGTGGCCCATTCAGAACAAGACCCAGGGGGAAATACAGTCTATGCTCCAGTCCGTCCGAGGTCATCCCGGTTGCACTAACGTGGACCAAGGGTCGGATCCCCGAGGATGTGACGTGTCGGTCAACCTGCTACCGACAAGGTCAAAAAAGGCGGAGTGCCCTCGCGCGACCCCAAGTACCCTTAGTGCGGATCCATCGGAGACGAGGAACCCAAAGAAACTGACTAGTACCATTATCTGGCCGGTGGCGGTGCCTGGGGAAGGGAATAGGATCAAAAGGCCACTTTCCGGGAAGTGACAGTGGACGGAGCCGGGTGTCCCGTGTGTGAGGCCGAAACAACGGAGAGGTCAGCCCTGCCGTTCTCGGGGCCGGGCGGGTCCAGTGGTACAGAAATGTAGGGCGATCACACCCAACCTGCGACTGTGTGAAGATAGCACTTGTCCTTAGCCAGGTCCGATGCCATCGGAAACGCTCGAAAGGGAGGGCGCCTGCCAGGCCAGGACGGCACCACGTTGGACGCAGAGGGAGCGATACGGACCTGATTGTGAGAGGAAGAGGTTCCCGACATGGGGGGATTACCTCCCAAGTTGGCCCACATCCGACCTCGTGGTGATGACGGCGTTTATCCGGCAGAGGCTGGGAGGACCCAGGAAGCAGAGGACACGCGCCTCAGCGATCGGGTGGTGGTTCCCGATCAACTAAGAAGAACCGGAGGTGAGGCGGGGGAGACCGGGAGAATGGGTGAGACAACCGCGATACCACCGACTCCAGTGGTACGGGACAATCCAAGGAAGGCGAACGGGTCGGAAACCCGTGGCTTCCGAATTGCCTATCCCTATGGCCAAACCCCACGCCCTAGATAAGGCCCCTGTCCCCGTCACTCTGTTCCCGGGATCATCATCCATTTGGGGGTAAGTTCTCGGAAGGAATCTTTGGGGGTGGATGAGAACCGGACTGGGGAAGGATGAGCAGTTTTGATTCCGGGGAGGGCTCAAGGGGAGGAGAGACAATTGGGACAGTTGTTATTCCAAGTCACGGTGGGTGCACTAAAGAGGCGGATAATATACCTTCTGGGAGAGCCCCCCCAAGCATGAGAGATGGTCCGGCCCCATTTTCTATGTAAGCCGAGACTCCAGCGTATGCTCCTGGAGGTCAGAGAGGGAGACTCTCTAGATGGAACGAGAAGCCTAGGGAGACCCGTTGGTGGGTCGCCCTTATTGAGGGTACTGGCTGGATGGACGGTCGAGAAACGGCGGTTCTTGTTACAAAAGAGACATCTGTGGGGATTACTTCGGTGGTCTAGAGCGGGAGTACTCCGCTCGCCGAGAGGAAAAAAAGAAGATGCATTCGGTGGGTTAATGATGACCGAAAATGAAATAGAACCCATGGGCCCTGACATATGTCCGACCCCGTAGATCCGGATAGGAGCCCACTATCAATTGTATACCAGGGATGACAGGGCAGGGAAACGCCAACCTGAACTTAAGGGATTTAGTAGGCTGAAAGGGCGATCGTTGCAAAATACAGACTACTCCATGGGTTGAGTACCCGTACGTCTACCTGAAACCCTCATGGAACGAGATTGAGGGAATAAAGTGATAGGTGGTTAAGAGGAGACCATAAAGGAGTACATGCAACAAAGGGGGTGCCATTACGGGTAGTAAGGCCAGAAGAAATGGATCGAGCACCGCTATAAGGGTTTAGGGGTAATTGGGAGAAGTCGTATCAACACAGGGGTAGTATAACAGGCCTGAGAGGAGGTTGCCGCGTAGCTACCATGTAAACTGTTTTTGGACATGGGGAGGTCGGGAGGGTTGAAGAAACCTGATCCACAGTACATAACTGATTAGGGTACTGGTTCGCATGCGCAGGCTAGGTGACTGACTGGTCAGGGCTGGTTTCTGGCGCCTTGTTGCTGTGAAATGTTTTGATTACTACACATTATTAGTGCATATTATCCATTTTACGTGCTTCCATGACGAAAGGTTGGTCAAAATGTAATTCCCAGCCTGGGATGAGTGGGATTTCACCAGGGGGAGGGGAGAAATGTAACCATTGTCTGTAAATATGGTATTGTCAGATCACTCTCTCCTGCAGGGGTGGTACAGTAAGGCCGGGTCAGATTATGGGCATTGCCAGCAGTAATACATGTAGGTTAGATTGCCCCACACCCTGCGTGAGGTGCCCATGTATGGATGGGTAGTTGAGTCCCAGGCTTTCTTACCTCCTGGTTCGGTTGATGTCAGAATTGTTGTCAGCCGCCCCAGAGCATACTAAGGCACAGCACTGATCAAAGTTAAGGGTTTGTCTACTGTTCTTCTGAGGATTATAAAGGTTCAGAAGTTTAGTATAACTAAAAGCACTTAATGAGACTGTGACGAGGGACCTGCACAGGTGAGTATCCCTGCGGGAGGGATAGGGATAGTCCACTAGCATAGGAGACATACTTTCAAAGGGAAGTACGGTGAACAATGGAGGGCTGAATACACCCCATTGTGGAGGGCACCTGGCCCACCGTACTAATAAAGATGTTCCTGATTAAAGACACTCTCGTGTGCAAGTGGGGAGTTATTGCACAGAGAGGAGCACCACAGAGGAGTTCCTCATCAGACTAATCCCCAAGCGGACACTGGGATCCTGATGAGGTGGAGGCGCTGCACTGGATCTAGGTAGGACTCAGCACACTACCTCAGCTGCCTGTCTGGGTTGGCAAATCCCCACACACCATCATGCGGGAGACTCAGGAGTCCTGTTGCCAACAGGTGCACCACCAGACATCACACTGTAATGGGGACTGGTTAGACCACAGGGGCCAAAATGAGATTGGGTGGGTCAGGCCGGTTCAGAAAAACCGTTACACTAACAAGCTATGCATAGGTTAAATTAGTAGCTAGAAATTACTAAATGAATCCTGTTTAGAATAGATGCATCAGAACAGAAAAGAACTACATAGCCCAAGACGATTCTCCATTTGTTTACCTGTCTTTGCCTGAAGCTTGTCTCTACCTTGCCACTTCAAGAATAAATCATTTGCAATCTGTATTTTCACACACAAGAAGAACATTTATTTTCACACAGTAATCATGAATAACCACGAGAAAATAGTAATACATTGTCGTACGTGTGTGGCGTGTCCCCGTGCCTGGTGACATAAAAAAAGATGGATGTTGTAATACATAAGTACCTGTGCCCATCATTTTCACCCTTGCTACCTCTCACCCACTCGCCTGAATACATCACCCTGAGTAAAGGTAACCTATTCTGCGTAGCCAAATTTGCACCCCAATGTAAACTCCATAGAAGCTGGGCAGGGAGGGGTACAGTGTGTTATTGAGATAGAATATATGTTGTTATACGATACTTCGTATTGTTTACCATTACCTAAATTGCACCGCTGTTTGAAAATGCTTCAGCATTGGGTGGTGATAAAATCCTGCGTTGTATCACAATAATTGTGGGATATGCTGCATTGCACAGTACAATATCAAATACCATTTGTATATTCTTTCCAATAACTATCAGGTTTATGACAATAAAACAGCACCTGGTTTTTAGTCTATTACATTACATTATTTTAACACATGTAGTTTATCGTTTTCTACCAACATTACTTATTGTGTGCCACAGATTATTGCAATGATTGCTATTTTTAATTGAAATGATCTTGTGTCTGTACTGTATGCCAAATATAAGTGTATTTTCACAAGCAGAGCCCTCGTTACCTTCTGTATCTGCTTGCCTTGTTTGTCCTTATTTGGTATGTGATTCTTTTTTTCTTATATACATGTACCCCCATTGTACCGTGCTACGGAATATGTTGGCGCTTTACAAATAAACCATAATTATAATTCTCTTACATATATTTTTATACTATAAAGTTCAGTGGACATGGTTGACCCAATTCCAAGTGACAAAGGCGCTTCAGCACTGAATCCCTTCAATATGTATGCATAAGACAGGACTGGATAAGGATATAGATAAACTGCTTTGTAAGTACTAAAGTCCCCAGGTGGGCCAATATTCCCTGAAGGGTAAGGTGTAAGGTTAAAAATAAAACCATGAAACCCTCATTGGGATGGTCCCTGGACTCACATTGAGTAATCATGAATAAGAAAGTACTCACAGAAATCTCTTAATCCTGAAGTCCTGGTAAGCGTGCAGCCTGGAGAAGAGAAGTAGATCTGAGAAAAAAGGTGATTCTGGCGCAACAGCCAAAAGTGGGTCCCAAACAAGTAGTATTAAAAATATTCCTTTTTTAATCCATCTAAAAAAGTTTTTCACCATTGTTTTAAAGGTCATAGATTATACGGAAATGTTTGGCCCACACATAGGAAACAGTGTGTCTGACAATGCTGTTAGACATGCAGACTGCAATGTCACTGCAATCCGTAAGCCGGAAAAAAAAAGAGAAAACAACGTTCAAAAAAATTAGTTGGACTCTATACCCCCCATACCATCACACTTCTATAATGGTTATATTCTCCCTGAATGTAGGACATTTAGTTAAATGTTAACATACTGTACAATAGATATGGAAAGAGAAAGGTATAGCATTATTTTAGTACAATTCCTGATCATTTTAACCATCATTAAATTTAATATTGTTCTATTTAGTCTGGCTCTATTAGGAGTGCCAATGCCTTGGCAGACTTTGTGAATATAGTAGTTGGCATCACACTTATAGCCAATAAATACATTCAATAAATTATTGTATATCATATCAATGAAAGTGAAAAGTTAGGCTTATCTATCACCGTACATTGGGAAAATGGGTGTTCCCTATTGGAATAGGGTTTCAAAGAAAGCTTGACACTTGGGAAGACCAGATTTAGTAACAAGTTAGAACAACAACGTGTCAAATATAGAGACCTCCTACTCGTTTCTCAACCTTAGGTGCTTTGTCACGGAGTAAAAGCTAATTAAACACAAATGTTGTGCACAAAGCTAACTTGTAGAAAATGTTTGATGTTTATTTTGTATTTGCTATGTCCATGTGAGGGTCCGTGATCCACATCCTCCCCCCCCCCCCCGGCACGCTCACAGCCTACCCTGACACATGTTCGGGTGTCCTGCTTCATCTGCCTTCTGCAGCACCTCTCGCGATCCAGTGAATGCCAGCATTCCATCTAGGGGCGTGTGTGGATCACACTCATCACTAATTGCCATCGCCGCTGGCCCCACCTCCAGACTACGCACACGCAGTGATGTCACTGTTGCGTAGCGCACACCCGCTATGCGCGGCACCCCCGCCTGTGCGCAGAAGCTTCCTTGTTCCTCTACCTAAGTAGTACACCTGTGTTGATACGCTCCACCAAACCACAGCCAGGCATTCTCGTGAGTATGCTGCAAGTTCATTGGACTGCCTTGCTTTATATGCTCAGCCTGCCCTCTGGCACATTGAAGAAAAGGGTCATTTAGTTTAACCCTTTGGCCAAATCGTTTTAAGCCTGCTGCCACTTCAAGGCATGAGCGTTAGCAGGTCCTAACACTACCTGAGTTAAAATTCTTATTTACCTGTATAATTATAGGAAGAATGATCATCATTAGATCTGTCGTAACCCATCAAAATGAAACTGACCTGCCAACTTGGAAAGTGGGGAGGGGTGAGCTTAAACCTTGGAGGGGGAGGGGTCACTAACCTCCCAAAAACAGCTGAGAACAGCTGCACAAAGTTAATAAACACACAGATACCCTACAAGCTCTGAGAAACCCCAAATATTACAACAAT
>CM071567.1:324199044-324334599 GCA_036426205.1 Ascaphus truei | reverse complement strand
TTCTGTGCTGAAGCTTGGATATCCTGAAAACCTGACCTTTTGGGGGGCGGGGGGAGGTCCTTGAGGACTAAAGTTGAGCACCACTGCAATATAGTGAGAAGAAAGATAAGCAACAGTTAACAATGCTGTACCTTCCAATCACTTGAATATAGATGAATGTGTTGATAACAGGACATTACACCATTTCTCACATAGGAGCTATATTGCACTCTCAAGCACCAAGAGCATCTCATATGAACAAGTCAAAAAGGACAAAACAGCTGTCTTTAAGTGTATTCTCTGTTTCTACGTTCCCAAGATTTTGCTTAACAAACGGTGCAATAAAGCAGATAAACGCTATAGAGACATATGGATGGCAGACCTTGGGGCATTTATTGAACTTCATACAGCACCATTTTTTCTTGTGTAACAGGGTATGTCTCTTTCTACCTGGCTTTCCCCCTGTTATGTAAGTCCCAGAAGTAAGGTGGTAACTCATGGCCTATGTAAGTCTATCTGGTATAAGTATAGATCATGAGCCCACCCCTTCTTGTTCCTCTTATGATGGAATGCAAATTTTGTTCAGTCCTGTTCCTGCTCTAGAGGAGAGAGGAAACAGTAGAGCTATCAGACTCTCCCATGGCGGGATGAGCATGCTCACCCTCAGCCTGTGGGTTGGGGGAACATCAGATTCAGCCTCAGATGCCCTATACTACCAGGGGCAAAGCACCATCCAGAGGTATGGAAACTCTGAGACATTGCATCACTGTAAGAAGATCTGCAGTGGATATCTCCAATAAAGATCCTGTTCATAATATATCTCTGAGTATCAGTCCTTGGGCAGAGGGAGAAAGAGTGCAATAGTGGGGGATGACTTCCGAACACCCTGGAGCCCACTACTGCTGCAGGTGCTAAGCACCATAAGAAGAACTCAGAGAAGAACCTAAGCCTGTCCTGATCTCCCACCATCACAGATCAGACTCAGCTCTCCTGACCCTAACAGGTATTTGCACCACACACTAGGAGCAAATGCTGTGTATCTCCCAGAGGGTGGGAGAAAAAGTGCTAAATATACAACAAAAATCAAACAAAGATGTCCAAAGCTACTTCCAATGTGACAAAAATACACAGTGCAATACCTATATATTCTCTTGAAAAGGGGTCATTTAGTTTCTTTGGCCAAAGCGTCTTAAGCCTGATGCCACTTCAAGGCATGACCGTTAGCTCCAAGGCATAGAATTTATTGCACCTTTTCCAAGGGGTGGAAATAGGACTAAACAATTGGATAAACGTGAGGCATTATGGATCTTCACTTTGAGGACCAGAGTACCTAATGGGATGAATATCGATTGGGATCTTGCCCACTTTTTGTGATATCTGGTACTCGTCTTATACTTATGCAGCGGCCGTTATTCTAACACATCACAGCTCCGATTTTGAGTTCTCTGCTGTTCCCCAAGCAGCATGAACGCGGCCAATCGCCCCAGTCACCCGCGCTTATCGCGGATGTTTTGTTTGCATTTCATGGATTCTGTTTCTTCGTTTGCAATAAAATGGATGAATTGTAATGTGTACAGTACTGTGCTACTGTGCTACTATTCTACTGTGTCAATTTCATGTTTTTAAAAGCCAGAAAACTAAAATGAGTTTTTCTGCACTCGTCGCGCTCGCATCTTAGTGCGGGAAGGCTGAAATTCATCCCGCAGTTTCAAATGTACATGGCGCGTGAAGTGTTCGAATAACGGCCGCTGCATCAGTATAGTGATAACTATAATTAGAATATAATTATATACAGTTTATTTGATGGTTCATTATGATACTGTTACTATATATTCTGCATACAGTACCCCCTGTGCTCTTATTGTATATAGGCTTACACCCTTACTAGTTTGAGTAGGTTCTTTATGGGTTTGTCAACATTAACCCCATGCTCATTCTATTTTTTTTAGTTGAAGTAAGTTTTGTACTTAAAAATTTTTTTCTTGAGTTATAGTTATCTATTATTTTATATTAATATTTTTTTGATTAAATTGGAATATTTCATATTGTACTGTATGAGATTTTTGGGGGCATGTGCTCTGTGTTTACATCTCCATTTTTCTATCATTGCCACTGTTGCAACTGTGTAATAAATATATCTGGTTACCTTCTATATTTTTATATTTAAAGAGAATTCTCATTTCATACTGGATTGATTGTTTGAAGAACATCTACCAGCTATGATTTTTTAACCTAGTTACTCTTTGTCCGGATGTAGGATTAGGGTATATCATATTCCAAGTGGTTACATATACGCACACTATTATTAGTATGTGTTGTGATTTTTGCCAGATTTGCTTATGTTTATTCTAAGTAGTAATGGGCATATGTAATTTTGGTTATTAATAATTTTGTTAGAATATTTTGTTTATTTGCATTGTTTCCTCTGGGTTTATACAATTATTATACGTTTTACTAGGTATTTCTAAGTTATTTACGTTGTTTACAGTTGTTTTGTTTATTGTTCGTTTCTAGGATTGATCAAAGTTTGCTTTGTTCTCAATTTGTGTCGGCTGACACTACCGACCAATGGGATTGGTGCATAGTCATTGCGACCCGATTCGGTGATGACGTCACTCATGGTGGTAGTGGCGCAAATTCTACCCTTTAAAATGTTTGTTCCTATATGTTTTACCCACACCTTGATAAAGTCCTGTTGGTACTTTTCCTACATCACCATTGCTAGCTGACTGTGTATTAAACACATTTTTTATTCAATGTGGAGTTGCAATGGAATTTTTGTTCGACTTACAATGTGGCTGTGCTCCTGCTCTTCTACACATTCCTGCTAGATTTAGCGGTATTTTCTTTAACAGGAATAAGTCCCTGATACACGCCCCTACTCTAATATCAACTTTAGGGAGGGGCACTGGAACAGCCAATGCCAAAAGACCATCTCAACTAGGGGAGGAGCTGAATAGTGAATTGTGTCATTTAATTTTGGATTGGAGTAATTGCTGGTAATTTATTTTGGTTTACTTCTTGCTTTGTTTTATTTTATTATTCTTTGGATGGCATTGTATCTTGTTTGTAATTCTAATTGTTTCTTGATTTGCATAGTGTTAAATGATGCACAATTTTTTGCATCATGTACACACTGTACCATTCAATTGTTTGATTGGCATTTGTTATATTTTTATTTGGTTATGTGCTGTGTTTTCTTTTGAGATATGCTTTATTTTCTTTTGCAATGTGCTATGTTTTTTATTTGGCTATGTGATGTTTTTAATTGGCTATGTGATATTTATATATATAATGGGCACGATGAAGCCACTGTACAAATGAATGGGTAAAGGGTGGGGGTAGTTGCCTGGGGTGGGTGGTTAGGCCTCGTGGGTGGTTATTGGGGCAGGGTGTGTTAACCCCTTAATTTCTATTGTGGTTATTTACCGCTAATGGGATTAATGGGTTAGGGGACATTAGAATGTATTTGCTATGTATTTATCTGGCAACAGAGGACATGGTGTATAGAAAAACTTATCAAAAATGGCGCTCAGTGTATTAGGTTAGATTTAGAAAATCAAATAAACCCACAGTGTAGTGCAAAAATAAGATAATTAGTAATGATACTTATACAAACACATGTAGTATATGCCGCTGTGACCTGGTGCAGGACTGCTCTCTCAATCCTCGTGAACAAGTGAAGGGTAGAAATCATCAGGAAGCGCAAAACATGTGGGATACAAAAACAACAAACTGATGGTGCAGTATTGTAAAAATTCGGTGATAAATAAATGGCAAAGTCTATGTTCAGAATACTCACAAACGTGAGAAGTGAAATGGGCACGTAAAGGTATCTTTAAACTGTAGGTGACAGCCAGGTATTCAAATGGGCACAACACTCTCGATCAGGTACACCTTTACCGTGGACCCTTAGGAATAAATAGAACCGGACATAGTGCAGACTGTATACAAAAGTTTATAAAAGTAAGTAAAATCCAATAAACTCACATGGTATTTGAAATAAACAAGCATATAGATCACAGTGATGGATCTCTGCGGACCGGATGAGTGGTGTCTCAGCTGTTCCTCTGTACTGGCGTGCGTGTCACGGATGCGTCTCACCGAAGACCGGAAGCGACGTCATCCGTTTCCAGAGGTTCTGGTTTAGTCTTGTGGCATCACTCTACGCGTTTCACCTTGTCGGTTTCTTCAGGATTGATGTTGCACAGTGGGTAAGAAGTATACAGTAAATAACTTACTAAACTAAACTTACAGGCAGTGCACATTCTACAGTTGTAAAATCCCTTAGGGGGGTCTAACCAATCTGAGCGAATATGTGCAGTAACTTTTTTAAGGGCACTAGGGGCCACTATATTTTTTATATTAGGAGCTTTTCTATACACCATTTGAACTCTTTCAGGTAAGTGTTGGCCTAGAATAGGGTCATTTTTCAATATAGACCAGTGGGAGTTTAGAATGTTATTGATCTTATGTGCATCCCTATTATATTGTGTGATGAATGGCACTTGTATAACATCACTCGGTGGGTTTTTTACTGAGGGGATAAGCATTGTTTCCCTTGGTGTATTGGTTGCCTTAACCCAAGCTTTTCTGACGACATCATCCTTATATCGCCTCTCAGTAAACTTTTTGGTTAGTACCGTAGATTGTTCTTCGAACATTTTATTGTCAGAACAATTTCGTTTCAACCTATGGTATTGGCCATAAGGGATATTTGTAATCCACTTTAGATGGCAGCTAGATTGTAAAATGTAATTATTAGCATCAACATCCTTGAAGAAATTTTTTGTTTTGATAGAATTATTCTCCAAATAGATGGTAAGATCCAAAAAGTTTACACTGGAGGCACTGATGGAAGATGTAAATCTTAATTTAATTCATTGTTATTGAGGTACGTAAGGAATAAGTTAAGGTCCTCTGATGTACCCTTCCATATAAAGATGATGTCATCTATATAACGCCGCCAAGTGACCAAATTCGCGTCCAGACCACTCCAAGACCTGCTGTATCCTGACGAGGACGCTGTGGTAAATAGAACTATATTAATTTACTTTATTTATGCTGGTTTATGTGTTTAATAATGGGCAAATAATCCCAGACGAAGCGCTAGCATAGCGTGAAACGCGTAGAGGAGGAGGCTGTGTTGCAGCCTGCGGTTTTTTAAGTATGTGTCTTCATCAATAAAGCGTTTTTTGTACTATCACCGGAACTTGAGTAAGATTTGCTGTTTGCTGTGGCACTGGACATCCTTTCCTCTTCTCTGCATGCTTACTTTGCCAGATGCACGCCGTGGGAAGCAAAACTAAGGAGCAAGAAGACCCAAGACGGAAGAGATGACAGGGGTAAGATAATCATATATTTACCCCTTAGCCCCGACTTTCATAGTGGTCCCCTCATGCTCCGTTTGCTCCCCCCTCAGCTGTTCACACCATTAAGTGTTGGATTTATCCAGTGGGATGCCTGAGCGCATGACAGCTTCATACCTTTAAATAATCAATTATCCATATCTGGATAATAGTTATTTTGCCCATTACTGTACTGAATGTGTTTGGTGGTGGTGAGGGATTGATTGATTTAAATGTAGGCAATGGTTTGTTTTTTTTACATACAGGATTTGTACCTTAGGTCTGCGGGGACCTATGGAGACCACCTGAGGACACCCGGACACCCACGGTTACCACCTGCGGTATTACCCACTAAGGTAATAAAGGGGTTAACTCCACCCGGAGTCCCCTCACAAAGGCCTAAACACCATCCTTGGGGCTAATACCCCCTTCACCCACCCCTGCTACCCACAATAAGCATTGCACGGGTGGTTAACCCCTTTATTGCCTTAGCAGTTAGCCACTAAGGTAATGAAGTGGCTATAAATGCTTTTTTCCTGCATCGTATGCATGCCGGGGGTCTCCGGTGCTGGTATTAATGGGTATCAGCTCCGGAAACCCCCGGCATCAATCTGAGGCAGGAAAAAGACCTGAATTTTTCTAAGTCCCCTCTCTTGCCGTTCCTCGACGTTTGTCCCCAGCCTCTTGTCAACTTTTTGTGACGGGCCTGTTTGGAGAGGAATTTTCAATTTTAGAGAGGCGAGTAGAGGCGAAAAGCTGATCGGGGCTACTAGAATACAGCGAGTTTAAAAAAGTGGCAAACAGTGCCGGAAAGTGGCTTTTCGCCACGCATCTGCTGAAAAAAAAATCAGCAAAAAACCCCACCGATTTTTACTCTTCTTACCAGCTTCTCAGGGATTACTGAATCGCAGCAGGCATTTTTTGCGAGAAATTGGTGAAAAGTGCCTTTTTGCTGTTTACTGTATAGACCCCCTTGTCTGGAGAGCTACTTTCCCATGGTGCAGCATACATTATCTCAAGACAATGCTGCTAAGGCCTACAGCCTTCTCTTCAAAAGATGCGGCTGAACCCAATACCAGGGCGGCTGATGATGAAACACCAACTACCTCAGCAATGGAGATTATCGAGGGCCCGTGTACCCTAGTGGATGCTCCAGGGTGTCCGAAGTTGATCGAAGTGGTTCCCGAGATGGTTCCAGACCCAGTCCCAGAGATGGTGCCAGAGACGGTCCATGAGCCGGAACCGACTGAGAACGAGCAACCGGGAAAGGTGACAGCCTGGGGTGAGGAGGAACCACAGTTGATCGTGACACAGGAGCTAAAACACTGCCTGTTGACAGTGTTATGCTCCGGTGCCTAGCCCCCACGGAGGTGGCTAATCGAGCCAGAGCAGTGGTTGGACATCTGTGGTGCTTCCCCAGCCAGCGTGTACCCCTACAGATCCTGTCTAAGATGATAACGGTACCTGTGACATCGAGCGATGGTGCAGTCCAGTTCCGATGAATGTGCTGCCTGAGAGGCGGAGGAGCGTCTCATGGTTGGCGGTTCCAAGCGGCCTGGTCAGCGAACCATCATCCAGATCAGTGAGTCCCAGGGTTCCAGAGAGTCAGCGGAGCAGTGAGAGCCCACCTCCTTACTCCCAGCAGAAACCGATGGAGACTTCCGATGAGAAGGTACCCTCCGGTGCCGACTCCTACGCGGATGATGACCATAACACCCCCAAGCACCAACCAAATGTACACGTACTTCTTGTGCGGGACATCGACCTCTATCAGCAGTGCTCGACAAATCCGGTCACCATGGGCGATCGGATTTGGGCCGCTGGCAATCCGTCATGGCCGCCCAAGCTGTGCATACGGTTCTCTTCCTATTTTCCCCTGGTTGCGCCAAAAAAACCCAAAAAAACCCTATCTGATTGGCCTGACGTGAGATGGCCCGCTGCAAAGAATTTTTTATTTTTGGCGCGCTGCCAGGCTCTATATGAGCAAGGGCAGTGAAGTCTGCCATTACATTACAATGCTGTTTATACAGAAAGTAAGTACTCTCCCATGCCTTCCCCCTTTTCTTCCCCCTTGTCTCATGCATTACAATCCCCAAAGCTCTCCCCCCCCTTGCTGGGTGTGTGTTTGTGCAATGCTGGGTGTCTATGTATGTGTGTGTGTGTTGTGTGTGTGAGATGCTCTGTGTATTGTGTGTGTGTGTGTGTGTGAGATGCTGTGTGTTTATGTATGTAAGGTGCTGCGTGTGTTTGAGATTCTGGGAATGCATGCATGTGTGAGAGTCTGGGTATGTGTATGTGTGCGATGCTATGTGCAAGCATGGGGCGGGAGAGCTGAGTTGAGCGCCTGGAGTAGGGTCAACATACTCAAGGAGCAGCCGGAAGAGAACACGGTCTCTGGAGTGCTTGTCCCCTGAGAGCTCCACCAGGAGGGAAAGGAGAAAATCTGCAGAGCATCCACCAACAAAATGAAGGTCTTGAGGGCTCTTAAGGTTGAACAGGCATGGGTTGGAGAGGAGTCTGGGGAGTGCACCTACCCCCTTGTGTCCTTTGCCCCCCCCCTTGTGTCCGACGGCCCCCCTGTTCTCCTTTAACCCCCTGGTCTACCCTGGCCCCCACCTGGTCTCCTATGCCCCACTTGTTTCCAGTCAGTCACCTACCCACCCAGTCAGTCACCTACACACCCACCCAACCAGTCAGTCCCAGTCACCCACACAGTCCCACCAAGTCTCACCCAGTCACACACCCAGTCTCACCCAGTCACCCACCAGTGTCACCCAGTCACCCTGTAAGCCACCCTTTCACCCACCCTGTCACTCTCTGTCTCTATCTCTCTCTTTCTCTCTCTCACACTCTTTCTGTCTCTCTCTCACACTCTGTCTCTCTCTCACTCTCTGTCTCTCTCACTCTCTCTGTCTCTCACTCTCTCTCTCTCTCACTCTCTCACTCTCTCACTCTCTCTGTCTCTCTCACTCTCTCTGTCTCGCTCACTCTGTCTCTCTCACTCTCTCTGTCTTTCTCACTCTCTCACTGTTTCACACTCTCTCTCTCTCTGTCACACACACACACACACACACACACACACACACACACACACACACACACACACACACACACACACACACACACACACACACACACACACACACACACACACACACACACACACACACACACACACACACACACACATGCACACACCACTCACAACACTCACATAGCAACATCCTTCCTCTCTTTCGTCACACCTCACAATCTCCACTCTCTTGCTCACACACACTACTCTATCTCTCTCTCTCAATCTCTCTGTCTCACACACACACACTCTGGATCTGGATATTTTATTTACCCTATACAGTTTATCTTAACTATCCAATACCAACACTGAAATAACCTATACTGCTTTCTTCCAGATCTGACTCTTCAGCTTCATACGGAGACATCGGAATACCCCCTAACCCAGAAGACAGGTAGGGAACACATCCCCTCCAATGTATTGTATGACATTGCGGGAATGAGGGTACCTGGATGTTGAGGGACTGCGGATCAGGTAAGTTCCCAGGCAGGATTGCTGCTTTAGAAAATTGTGAAGTGGGGGCATCCAGACACTGCTTAAGGGGATCAGGAAGCTAGTCATTCATACAGTATCTGGCTTTTTTTCTAGATTAGTGAGGTCATCCGATATTTTCACTTACCCACGTACACACACATACACACACACACACACACACACACACACACACACACACACACTACATCCACGTGCACACGCGTACACACACGTGTACACACACACACACAAACACGTACACACACACGCGCATACACATACCTAACTATGTAACAACGACTAATTATAATAACGTATAAATGTAATACAATAAATAAACTGTTATGTAAATTTTTTTTATAGTTCTTATTAGGAATTTATTCAATTTCTTTTTTTTTAAAGGTGGGATTGGGGGTTGGACTAGGGGCAGGACAAGGTGTGGGGCTAGGGGCGGGATTAGGTGGCAAGTAGATTTTTGGGTGATTTGTCAAGCACTGTCTATCAGGATCCCACGAGACCAAAACCTGATGACGTCGACAGGAAGGCGACCGCCGAGGCGGACGAGGAACGGCCGATTCCCGCTCCGGTGAGTACCGCTACAGCTACCCCTGGAGTGAGACACTTTATGGACCATGTACAGGCACACATGGAACGCTAAATGACTGCGACTGTGTTGAGCTTTAAGGGTCTTACCCCCAAACAGCAGGCCTGTTACCAGGACCATATTATGGGGTGAAAACCTCAACTCGTGGTAGAACCACATACAGTATTGTCAGTATCGCACCGGTATCCAGTCAGGGTGGGCATCAAACCAAAAACTCTGACCGAGACTTGAATGACTTTACTGCCCCAGACTCTGCAACTTGCACCACCTCTCATGTGTATCACAACCCTAAACAGCGGGCTCAGAGCCTTTTAAAACCTGCAACGCCTTCTCAGGGCTATCGGGATTGGGCCTTTGGGGATAAGCATGTGATGCTGATGATGATGTTGCATGTAGTGTAACAATGTGGAGGTAGCAAATATGCAATGTCTGTGCAATCGAACACTTCGGGGTTCTCCTCCAAGACCAATTCAGGGTCTGAGTCCACTAAGGCGGCTCAGGTCAAATCACTCCCATGGTGGCACCCTAGGTTCCAGGGGTATGTCCCCTAGAGTACATGCACCGTACAAGGTTTCTGCTAGAGGTGGGAGACATAGTAGGCCACTGGTGGGTTCAGGGGGAGTTCAGCCCTGAGGATCTGCAGAGGCTTTAAGGTGCAGGAAGTATGAGATACGCCAAGGTATAGTGCAGCCTAAGGGGGTAATCTACAAGTACTATGATCCACCCGTGCAGGAAACTTTATTCTGGGTACTGCCAAGCAGAAGGCCGAAGGCTGACTAAAATCAGAACATGTAGTTCAGACACATAGACAGTCGCATGGGTTCGAGTATCCCTACGTTCCTGAACCCATAATAATGGAGGTGGACGAAAACCGGGAGAAGTGTCTGGAAGATGTTATCAGGGATTACATCAAAGTACATAACAAGAGTACCTTCTACCAATTAGAGGAGCAGGTGAAATATCGCATGAGGGTGTGGAAGGTAGGCAGGTCCATCAACATGGACAGGGTGTAGTACGTGTCAGAGCAGCACCCAAAAAGGGTGTTTTTAGTTACTGTGCCAGACAATACTGGGTCACTATTTAGGAAGCCAGACCCTGAGCATTACTATTGAGTAATTAGGTTCTCCACATTAGGGTCTCCATGTTACTATTGAGGATTTAGGTTCTCTACCTGAATACCTTCCACCTCCTACCTGGGTTCTGTCTAAACAGCAATATGATTGTTATTTAATATGCAGCTGTATGTAATGTGTTCTACAGGATATGTTATCATGTGCATAATACTGTAATAAACACTGTATGATGTTACTATGTTTTAGGTTATCAAATGGAAGATGGTACACCAAATTTGACTCCAAGTGAAGATCATTGGATTCCACCAGAGAGCGAGTATAGCCAAGGCTGGGTGTGGCTACTATTCTTCCCTGTCCTGACACATGAATCCTGGTAACAGCAGGCAGTGTTAGGACCAATCATGGGTTTTCCCCACTCAAGGCAGTACCTTTAAGTGACAGGGGAGAAGGTGGGATAAGGTCTGTGTTCTACCCAATCCTGAGTTCAGACCTGGTACCCTCCCCCTGCTGTACTCAAGGGGATTGCATCCTAAATTATAGTTAGTTGGTCTCTACCATTGAGAGATACAAGGTGTCACACCCAGGCTTCTGTGCACTGGCATGTCCAGGTTTCCTTCCCTTCGGGAAAGTGAGTGATTAACTATACCCCTGGTCCTGATAGAGAATGAGAGAAGAGCTAGGACTGCTGCATGGGACTGTGACCCGTAGTGAAGGTCCAGGGACCACCTGAAGTTTGAGACCAGAGCTGTGACTGCATTGACAGAGCTGCTTATCGACCTCTGCTGTACAGAGAGAATAAACCAGTTCCTGTTTCATATACCTCCATCCTGGTGTGTAATCTTTCTGGGGGGGAGAGGAAACAGTTCTACTGTGGGAGATTACCTTCATACATCTGGAGCCTACAGCATATGGAGGCGCTGAGTACCATGAAGTAAATGTCGGGTAAGTACCCCAGAAGCCTGTTCTGCAGTCCCCCCAACCACCGGCGGACACCTCACCCTCTTGTGAGCCTACAGGTAGCATGCACCATACACCTGGTAATAGGGAAATCTCCCATAGGGTGGGGGAACAACCGTTACACATATAATTTTGGTATTGTATTTCTAAAGTCCAGTTACAATCTCTCTTCAGAAATAATATCATTTCTGAGCAGTGCACATCTTACATCGACATTTTTAAAAGAGCTCAAATTATTACTAATAAAGTATGTTAGTTGATTATGGTATTTAAATGACCATGTAACACGTGGCCCGGAATTTTGTACTAAATAAGTCTGGGAAGCTAGAGAGTTCTTTATCAGTAAAAGACATCATAATTGCACCTCTTTTATACTATTAATTATAGCATTCCATTTCAATATTCCACTTGACTTACCTGTACTACGGATGAGAAAAGGAATACCTTCAAGACTTTTCAGAATGTTATTATGCTTGACACTAGTACATTTTCTCAGATACACTTTGAAAGAACATATATCTAAAAGGGAGACATGGAAGACAATTATATTAATTGGAATATCAGAGTTTGCATAACATTTTCAATCATTAGATATTCTACCTCAACTATTATTTCTAGTGCATGAAACAATGAAAACCGGAACTATTGCAATGCCACATAATGCATGCAATTGTGCCTTTAATTAGAGCTAGACTGTCAATGAATGCTAACCTAATAGTTTTAAATATAGATTTCTGGTAAAATCTCATGATCTATAGGAATAATTCACAAACATTAAAGATGAAGTTGAAAGAAAAATTCCCTCTGAGCAACAGACTTTCCGATATGAATGTATGTGTAACCAAGTGCCCCTGGCAATAGCCGTCTACTGGCCTCAACCCTATAAGTCCTGATTGGAACAGGCAATGTTGGGGTTAATCTCCTGCGCAGGGCCAAGCCTGCAGTTGCAGCCTGGATGGGTACTATGCTGCCTGATCCAGGGGCAGGACTAAACCGGCAGTTGGAGTGTCATACCTGGGGAGGGTACTGACTAGGTCACATGTACCGGCATCCACCTCACATTCCCCTCACCTCTACTGGCATCCACCTCACATTCCCCTCACCCCTACCGGCATCCACCTCACCTTCCCCCCACTCCCTAATTTCGAATCCAACCCTCACCCTTTCCCTCAGGGGCCCCTACCGTGCATCCACCTCACCTTCCCCTCACCCCTACCGGCATCCACCACACCTTCCCCTCACCCCTACCAGCATCTACCGCACCTTGTCCCCACCCATACAAGCATCCACCTTCCCCTCATCCCTACCGGCATCCACCGCACCTTTCACTCACCTCTTCCGGCATTCACCTTCCCCTCATCCCTACCGGCATCCAAAGCACCTTCCTCTCACCCCAACTGCATCCACCTCACCTTCGCCTCCCCCATACCGGTATCCACCACACCTCCCCCTCACCATGCTGGCATCCACCTCACCTTCCCCTCACCCCTACCGGCATCCACTGCACCTTCCCCTCACACCTACCAGCACCCACCTTCCCCTCACCCCTACCGGCATCCACCTCACCTTCCCCTCACCCCTACCGGCATCCACCTCACCTTTCCCTCACCCCTACCGGTATCCACCGCACCTTCCCCTCACCCCTACCGGCACCCACCTTCCCCTCCCCCCTACCGGCATCTACCCCACATTCACCTCACCTTCCCCACACCCCTACTGGCATCCACCACACCTTCCCCTCACCCATACCGGCACCCACTTTCCGCTCCTCACTACGACATCCACCTCACCTTACCCTCAACCCTACCGGCATCTACCACACCTTCCCCTCACCCCTACCAGCATCCACCTTCCCCTCATCCCTACCGGCATCAACCGCACCTTCCCCTCAAGCCACTTATCACCACTTATCTCCAGTTTCTCAAACTCGCTCAATTCTAGTAGCCCCGATCAGCTTATCGAGGCTGATAGCCGCTCTAGAATTGAGATTTGCTCTCTAAATCGCCTCGCCAGGAAAAGTTGGCAAGAAGGTTGTGAGAAGCTGCCAAGAACCGGCGAGACGGTACTTAGAAAAAAAAGGCATTTTTGTAAATATATGTTTTCAGCATGGAGTCTATGGAGCTGAGACATAGTACTTTGTATTTGTGATTCCGTGGTCTTTAAAATAGCGATTTGAAAGAAATATAAGCGTTTACCTTATTGACCTAATAGTGTTCCCGCATAAATTATTTATGTGTTAAGATCTGACTTGTTGATGTTATGATTATATACGGGGTACATGAATGTTTAATTCAGCAGGGTAGCGGGATAGTCCTATCGTAACCTCTTAAAGATACAGTTCAGACAATATCAAAATTGTTTGTAAATAAAAATACATTTTATTTTTTGCTATGACAATAGTGTTTGTACCAACAAAAATAAGCATGCCATACAGTACATATGTAATGTAATTTGACATTGTTTATAATGTATAAAGCATTATCAAAGTTACATCCCCTTCCTCTTCTGATTGGTTTGTCCTTTTTATCCCTGCTCTCTCTCTAGCAGGGTACCAATTGTATCTAGTAACTGCCAAGTCATATTAGCTACATGTAAAAAATTCCTGAGTGAAGGTCCGGCATCAGTGCATCAGAAAAAGGAACAACAATAGATGTGAGTAAATGTGAGTAAAGGGATATATATCCTTACTCCAGCAGTCTTACGCCACGGTCCCAGTGTGCACTGTAGCACGTGCGCCCGGCGGGGGTGGGGGGCGGCGCATGCACAGTGCTTCACCGCGAGCTGCGGTCTGGGAGAAGATTCCTGAGATTGCGATGGGGGGGGGGGGTGCTTGGCTGGGGGTTTACAGGGGCATGGCCATGACCTCACATGGCTGGTTCGCCCTCATTGGCAGAACTGCCGGCAGGGGCGTGGCCACCCCTCCATCGCAAATTGTAAATTCTATTTGAATGTCTTTGTGAAAAATTGTAGTACAGCGTGGCTGCACATTCCATGCAAAGGTGCATACTGGGCTCAGCCCCATTGAGGGGCGGTGTTTATTTGCACAGTGTGGCGTGTGCTGTAAAAGGCACTGGGACCACAGCCTTATGCTGACTGATGATAAAAATAACGGCAGTAGATGCCAAATTGAATAGTATGATCATGGTTGCCTGAGAACTCGCCAGTACAATAACCTCCGTGATGTAGAGGCTGATCTAACCGGGCTGGGGGCCGGTGTAACCTGGAGTGAATTGCAGTGTAGTAACATAAAATGTAAAGTTCTTACTCATGATCTTGGCGTGGAAGAATATGCACGATTCTTTAGGCATCAGCGTGCACGGTCAATAAGGATGAAGTACACAGAAGAATTCCCATGAGAAGGACAGATAGCGGTGCACAACCACAGACGGGTGGAGGATGGATCAACTTGTAAAAAACTTTATTCATCTACCGTAGGCAAGACAATGACAATCATCATCCAGGAGCAGAAGAGAACACTCTAACGCATTTCGCGCAGCCGCGCTTTGTCAAAAAGTTGGCAAGAAGGTGGCGAGATGCTGCCGAGAAGAGGTGAGACGGAACTTAGAGAAAAAAAGCATTTTTGTAAATATATTCATCCTATTGGACCTTTTGGTGCCTTGTTCTAATCAGCATCCCAATGGAGCATATACAGTATGCATTCCCCATCTCAATAAGATTGCGTTGTTACATTATACATTTCCATGATTTGTGATCAGTGTTCTTTCATGCAGGTGAAAGGTGCCATAGAAAACAAATTACCCCTTCCACCTGTCTTGAATAGGTTTAAACAAAAGAGATCTCAAAAGTATGTTCTGTAACAGTCAGCCCAATTAGCAGAACAATAGTTTTATTGCTATGAGAGAAAATAATTGCAGTCAGCAATGCATGTTCACATTCACTGGAAAAGACAAATGAAGCTATTTTCACTACCAGTTACACAAAGGAAGCATTTTATTAGCTGTATGGATACATGCAACCTGTACCAAAAGTAAGTGGCTTTTCCATATCTGACTATAATGAGAAGGCTATTGATGTTAAAATAATTTTGCTTTCCTAAAACATTTTCTTTGTTATCTATTGTTCTGATTTTCTAATGGGAAGATGGAGGATGGAAGGGGGAGAAGAGAAGGGAAAGGGGACACAGTATTACAGGCTGCTGCCCAATTCAGTTCACTGCAGGTCTCCAAATTCTGGATGGTCCCTGGACATCCACTCCAGGCCAAGGGCACTCAATGCAGTCCTTAATCTTCCCTGCCCTTCTAGCAGGGACAGGGTAAAGGTAAGCTCTCACTCTCCCCCAGGGGGAAGAGGAAGAGGGGGTGCCAATGCCCCGGCAATACTGTGTGATACTGTCCCTCTCAACGGAAGAGGCACTGCCTATGGTGCTGCAGCTCATTAAGTACAATGGGGGGAAGGTACAAGGTCTGGACCCAGGATTGGGTAGAACACAGGCCTTGTCCCACCTCTTCCCCTGTCACTCAAGGGAGCTGCCTCTGTTGGGAAAACCCATGATTGGTCCTGTCACAGCCTGCCCTGTAACCAGGGCTTGTATAATAGGGGGGGGGCAGACTTGTAGCCAAACCAGGCATGGCTACTCACGCTTGATGTAAAATGCAGTTCTGTTTGCATTTGAGGGTTTATTTACTTAAGTTAATGAGAAATGTAACCTTTACAAATGGGGTGCACTCTTCTTTTATACTAACATGCAAGAGCCTTATTTGCATAGACAATGTTCCAAAAAAATGTGTCTAGGGAAAGTGCACTGTTGGCACTGTAAGCTTTGTTCATTATATGAATGTGCAAGATTTGAAGCTACTTCATATCTGAATATGAAATATTGAATACATACTGTATTAACAAAAAGTAACCACTTTTTATTTTAAATTTGACATAGGTTCTAACAATATGTTTATAAATCTATCCTAAAATTATCTGCAACAAGAAAAGAAAAAAAATCTTAAAGATGTCTACATATTTTCAGAAGTTATATAACATATTTTTTTATTTTTGTAATTTTGGGCAACTATCTTATAGTACATGACCGGGCATTTAATTAATATAAATGCCGGAATTCATTTTTCTTCAATTAAATACATTTTAAAACCTTCCACGCATGAATTTATTCATAATAAGAAAATATATATTCCCAAACAAGAATTTATATATATTTAATATAAGCTATTAGACTGTATATTTGTGTGTATGTATATGTATATGTACAGTGGTTGACAAATCACCAAAAAATCTACTCGCCACACAAAAAAATCTACTCGCCACCTAGTACCAAACGTGTGCTGCTTGGGCCAATATTTACTCGCCCGGGGGTTAAATCCACTCGCCCGGGGCGAGCAAATGTATAGGTTTGTCGAACACAGTATATGTAAGTGTGTGTATATATATAAAAAACAAATCAGCACTGGAAATGACACTAGGTGAATTAATAAATAATAATTTAATAATATAGTGTAAAGAATATCAAGCACTGGTCAGGAGAATAAACCAAGGAATGCAGCTCTAAAAAGATATGCCTATCCTAAAGAATTGAAAAAAAGAAGAAAAAGCGCAATCCCATGTAGCTGTTAAAAATGTGGGGAAAATGTAATAAAGACAATAAAGTTTGGTTACTGATGGTACAAATGACACAAATACAGAAATAGCATGACAATAAAACAATATAATAAAATATATGTGGATAAAAAATGGAGGAACAAATGAATTTGGACTGTGAATGTTGTTGGATTGCATTGGGCTTATCTGTCGTCTGTTGTATACATATGCCACACTCAATAGCACTCCATTTTGACACTTAAATACATACATTTATTTTGTGGGGGCTCAGGGGTTCCCAAAAAGAGCTTGCTGGGGTTTTGTGTTCTGTGAATCTATTCTCAGCTGTTTCAGCTGTTGGAGGTTGGTGGCTCCTCCTTCCCAGGTGTTAAGCCCGCCCCTCCCCACTTCCCAAGTTAGTAGGTCCTTTCATTCTACTGGATATATCCAATGTGGTCTTTCTCCCTCCTAATAGAGGTAAATGAGAATTTTAATCCTAATAGAGGTATATTAGTATTTTATCTGGTAGTGTTAAGACTTGCGAACGGGTGTTTGATCTGTCGTGGCTTGCAAGCTTACAACGCTATGGCCAAAGGGTTAAATTAAATTACCCTTTTTCAAGAGAATATATAAGTATTTTATTGTGTATTTCTGTCATGTTGGATGTAGCATTGGGCTTCTCTGTCGTCTGTTGTATACATATGCCACGCTCAATAGCACTCCATTTTGACACTTAAATACATACATATATTTCGTGGGGGCTCAGGGGTTCCCAAAAAGAGCTTGCTGGGGTTTTGTGTTCTGTGATTCCTTTGTAATCAGTTTGTTCAGTGTCTTTTTCGTGTGGCTATGTGCGGTATCTCCATCAGTGCTGACCTGATGTAGAGAGGAATACTCTCGAAACATCTGTTATGCTCAGCCAAATTGTGGGTGCGAAGGCTGAACAAATAAAGGCTTATTCAGCCAATCCGAGAACTGGTGGTCAGCAGAAGCTGAAAGTGAAACTAGAGTACTGATTCATTGCTGTGCAGAGTGCACACAGCAGGAGCTGACGAGGAAGCCTGCAGCCAGTCAGAATCAAACTCTGCAGCGGAGCTTGTAGCAGATCCTCACAGCCAAGACCTCTCTGTCCATTAGGGCCCGACCTTTCCCTCTTCTGGTCTTTCTGTTATTCAACTGGTGGGGATAGGACTGGGAAGAACTAAAAAAGAAGGGTAAGGGCCTTCTCTTTGATTGGGAGTTGGTCTAACATTCTTATTATCCTCACCAGCATATATTTCCCACTCTGTGGAGGATTCCTGGACTTCGTGGGTATGTTTCTGTGTTCTAATATGATCTTTATAGATTTGACTCTCCTTAAAGTCATGGGTGTCCCTCATAAATTTGTTTTTTTTTCTATCTTTGAGCCTTGTGTAAACCTGTATATATTATTCTAATTATTAAAATTACCAATAATGGATTGAGTACTTACCAGCTTTTCTCGTTGCTATATCTGACTATCCAAGTTAAAAACCTAATTATCTATACAATTAAAAGGCAGAGAAAGGAGACCTTACTTACCCTCCTAGTCTCATTAAATACCCAGCTAATCAGTATTGATGTGGGCGATCATAACAGGTCGATCACAGATGGGGTGTGGATACAGCCCGTGGACGGTTGCAAAGGAGTGACAACATTGTGGGTGGGGAGTTCAAACCAACCGCATGAGAAGCGCACCTATGAAGCCTCTATTCAGCTGATTATATCTGCTTCAGGGTTCCACGCGGTTGGCTGGGTTGGTGCCAACACATCGGGACAGGACAGCACTCTACTTTGCTTTGGTGTTTATCCCAGCAGGCACCCTTTGCACCACAACCTCTGCACATGATGTAATTTGCACCCTGGCCACAAAGCTATATCCAAACAAGCTGGAAATATGGAGTGATGTGTCCTTACAAGGGCATGGAAAACCAGATGCAGACCCAGGGATCATAGCTCCGATCATGAATATGTCTTCCGATTACTCGCACCCATCCATAAGCACTGGGATAAAGCAGTACTATTGATTTCAAGAGTTTTAAGTAAAATACATCACACAATACAGGGCCAAAATACTGGTGCTAGCCATTTACTCTAAGGTTACCATATCAAACACTCAATTCTCCTCACTTTTTAGGCTTTACACTCTTCTGCTCCTCCTTACATCTGAGCCCTAATTTCTCGCTATGCACCATTCCGACTCTTGCATTCTGCTGAAGGATGTCTTCTCTCTACTCCTTTTGTGTCTAAAACCCTCTGCCACCTTAAACACTTTTCACTCACTGCCCCATACCCATGGAATGCCCTTTCCCTGAATATTTGACTAGCACCTCTCTATCTACCTTTAAGACCATCTAAAAACCCACCTCCTTAATGAAGCATATGGGTAGCCCCACTGGCTAATTCTGTCCATCTCATACACTGTACACTGACCTTGGCTCCTTGCAGACGTACTTCCCAGAAAACTTTTGTACTCTCTCTGTGCGTTCTTCCGATTTACTAATCAGATTGTAAGCTCTTCAGGGCAGGGACTAATTTTCCTAAATGTTACTTTTATGTCTGAAGCAATTCTTCCCATTATGTGTTATTTGTATTATTTGTTTTTTTATATTATGTGGTGTATTACTGCTGTGAAGTGATACTGTGTGTACATTAATGGCGCTATATAAATAAAAATATATATATATATACTGTATATATTGTGAAAGAGTCACTGTCTTTGTATGTTGGAGTGTAGTGCAGTAGGTGTGCTTTCCTGCATGCTGGCAGTTAAATTCCACCTGGAGAGGCTAGCTGCAGGGGCAGCAAATTAAGACAGAACTCCTGAATAAACGGGGGGCTTTAAAAGGCAGGAAGGATGCTCCCTAAAGAGAGATTGTTTTTCCCTAGACAGAGGGAGAGATACTTTTTCCCCAACCAGGAGGATACTGGTTTGTCTGGTACCTAGGCCTGCAGGGACCAGGATCTTGGAATTATCTGGGAAACAAACCCAGAAAACAGAAATTGCCACATGCATGAATAAACCACAAGATGCGGCCCTGCTCCATGGAACCGGCGTTCCAGACCTAAGGAGGAAGCGGAGCTCTTATTGTATTGTATGTCTTTATTTATATAGCACCATTAATGTACATAGCACATAGAGGGGAGAAGTGCTTCAGAGATAACAGTAACATTTTGGAAAGGGAGTCCTGCTCCGAAGAGCTTATAATCAAATTGGTAGATGTGGCCAGAAGGATTGCCTTGACTCGCATGGGACATAGTTCCCATCTAACAGATAAGGAGCTTTATATTGTTCACTGTTATTATATCTCTAAACATGAGGTATGTTTTGGGGCTTTTAACTGGCTTAGCAGGCCAGCCAGGTAGAGAGGGCCTGAGTGGTTTAGTAAGTCTCCCAAGGGGAGTAGGTTTTTATTTCATAGTTCGTGTTTTTCCTTAAAGGAGCTGTGTGACTATTCTTATGTTATTATTGTTGAAAATAAACCACTGGAGTTAAAGCTTAACCTATTGTTTGGCCACTTACTGACCCCTGCCGTGAGGCCATCCGGACACAATTCATAGTAACCCTGATGAGAATGGGCAGCAGGACAGGGCTTCATCTTTAATTTTGGAAGCTCTGCTGCCCATTTCATCACAGTGATTTCTTCCCAGCCTTTTGCAACTCATTTTAGTTTTATATTTTTTTAATGCTCATTAATATAGTTCCAGCAGAAAAGGTTTTCTGAGGAATGGGTTAATGAGAAGATCAAAAATATAATTTAAAATTACTCTATGGAAGATGATTCATAATTTTAATAAGAGAAACAATATTGCAAATATAAGTAAAGTAATACAGGTTGAACTCGATAGTATTCGCAAGTTTAAAGTTCATTAATTGCTTCAATATGATTAATAAGGACTCCGTTAATTTAATGAAGTAAGATTTGTTCAGCAGTCACAAATCTCTGTTACATAAGAATTAAAATGCATCTTTGTAGAGACTTGGCATATTTGAAATGTAAGGGCTTTTTGATTTTTATCAAAAATGCAGAAATTAGTGCTTGGCATACAGAAGTAAATGGTATGAACTAAAAAAATTATATTTCTGGCCATCACAAAATCAATTAAAAATGTGTCAAAAATGTCTGGGAGAAAGGGGTGGGGAAAGCACCTATTTTAGTTGTAACTATTAACTTAAATACCTCTCAAAACACTAATCTATTCAACACTTATACCGTACAGTATCTGTGAACATAGCTGAGAAATAAGCTAATTTGCACGTTATAATTATTATACATTTTTTCTATCAAAAGCTTTTGTACATTTTGACCAAGTGCTCAAATTTTTCACAAGAAACCAATGTGCTAATTTCAAATGATTCGTGAACGTGGGCAACAATTTTTCACCACTAAATTCTGCAGCATATTGTAAGAAAATCCATCCTAAAAGAATCATTGATTTAACTAATAAGCAAAAAGAAAAAAAAATTGAACTTTAACGCTTTGCAAATTTTACAAATCTACGAACACAACATGCAGCAAAAGCAATTTATTCCAAATCTGGTGGGTTATCTATTATTTCAATACAATGTGTTTAGACAACTCCACAGTACATTACACAATTTTCATGACGGCAATGGGAATATAAAAGAAATTATTACTGCAATTGTCAATACAAATGTACAAAATAATTATTTTCCTAAATTAAGGGTAAATTTAGAAAATCATATTAGTGATCTAGAAATGTAAGAGGGTATTAAGCAAATGAGCCTGATAGATTTATCTAACTGTATTTCAAATAATGTGCAGAGACCCTAACTCTGCTTCTGAAAGGCTTTTAATAATTGTATTGACTTAGATAATGACTTTCCACCATCTTTATTAGAAGCTGCTATAGCAATAGTGCACAAAAAAGGCAAAAACAAAACTTTAATTATATGCCAACATTTTAGCTAATCACTTAAAGCACGTAATTGCATTTGTGACACATTTGATCAAGTTGGTTTCATTCCCAAAATACAGGTGGCAGACAATAGAGAAAGGGTATTAAGCCTAACAATCTAAGCTCATAAAAATCAGATCTTATTTATATAAAGTTTCTACTTATGCACATTCCATTTTTCAATATAAAACCTTTTATTATAATAACAAATGTAATTAAAAGTTTAGAAGATTTCAGATAGGTATCTTATATCAGATTAAACCTAACTACGTCGGAAGCAAAACCTTTTGCATAACCCCCGTGCCCCTTCACGGAAACATTTTGGCAGGAAATGAGAAATCTTGTTACAACACTAACAGATGTTTGACTCCCACTAGATCCATGGCATATATTATTAGGAAAAGTATTACAGAAAGCCGACCAATCCAAAGTAAAAAAATAGGATCAACAAGCCAACAAATGAAAAAAGAGGTATGGGTGACAAATTAGTCATCATTATATTATGATGACACATGTGATATCATCATTCTGCTGTCTTTTACATCACAGATAATATTGCATTGTTTTTGATACATTTTTCTGAGACATTCACTGTGAAACATAATGTAGCAACCAGGAGGATGTGTGAGGTGACACGGTGAATGAGAGAATGATACAGCAGTAGCTTGTGTACAGTGCCCCAGGCTCATGGGTATTGGTTCTTTATTTCTGTGGTGTAGCAGCTAGGGAATTGCTACTAGTATATGAAGGGTCAATGGTTCAATTCCTGCATGGTATGGTATAATTTATAAATTATTATTTTATTTTATTTTTATAATTGATAAATTATTATTTTATTTATTTTATAATTTATATTTATAAATTATTATATAAACGAATAATTTATAAATTATACCATACCATGCAGGATTTGAACCCATGACTGTTCATATGCTAGTAGCAATTCTTTAGCTAGTTGGTGAATCTGATTCTATAACACACAACAGCTACAGTGCAATGCAATCCAATAGTTTATTAATAGAATCAGATTCATCACACCAACCCTGTGTTGAAATCTGCGCACATGGTCGCAGCCTGATGAAACAGGGAGAGGACAGTGCTGTGGAGAGGAGAGAGCTGAAGATGCCGGGTAAGTCAATAAAGCATTGAATGTTATTTTTAAAAAAACCCTTGGAGATGTTTATAAATTGGGAGCCACACTCAGACTACGTTATAAACGGATCCGCATTGTAGCGGATCATGCTATAATAGGGTTGAGCTGTACTAATTTTATTCACTATAGGGTTGCTGGCTATTGGTTTACTTTTAATGGGAAAATGCTCTATTATCCCGATCTGTGTAATAGGGCTTTTGCCATCACTGTGTGTATTGGTATGTGTGTGTGTGTGTGTGGGGGGGTGATGTTTGAGGTAAAGGGGCGGAGTAGTAGAGTGCCCATTGGTTGACACATAGATAAACACAGTGACAATCAATAGATTAAATGGCTTGTGTTTCTTTTGATAGTATTGTAATTTGGATTGTATTTTATTGCACTCTATTGTATATTTGAAAGGGCAAAAGTGCCATTATCCATATTTGGCTAGTAGGGCTATTGCCCATTCCTTTGTGGTGTTGGTGGTAGAGGGGCAGTGAAGGGGGTAGTTGCCCTGGGGTGGGTGGATAGGCCTCAAGGAAGGGTTTAACCCCTTTAATTACCTTAGCATTTGTAACCATGGCATTTGGCCGGGGGAGGGTGTTTAGGTCTCCCGGGTGAGTAGAGGAACGGGTAACCCCTTCATTACCTTAGCCATATTTACCACTATGGTGATGAAGCCATGAACTCCTCCCGCAACCCTTCCGGGAAGCCTAAACACCCATCATGGGGCTACTAAAAGCTTTACCCACGTACCTCTATCACCAACTATCAAGTGCCTGCTTTTTAACCCCTTCATTACCTGTTTGTCACTATGGTAATGAAGCGGTGCTGTAATTTTTTTTTTTTTTTTTACATAGGATTGAAGCATGCGGTTGATCCGGAGCTAACCCACATTAATTTCAGCTCTGGAGATCCCCGGATGCAATCTAATGTAGTTCAAATAAAAAAACTCCATCAGATGCACATCGCGACCAACCTTTACAGTAGGTGATGATAAACAAATGTGAGCATTTATCTCATGATTTGCTCTCAAAACATTGTGAATAGAAGTTACTATTAAAAAATTAAAGTTTTGGCATTTTTTGAGCTACCGTACAGTTTGTCAGAGCCAGAGTGCTAATGATTGTTAAAAAGCTGTTTCCAAGTGATTTGGAAATGTTACCGAAGCTTAGTGAATAGCTACACATGAAAAATCGCTTGGAAAAGGTACATACCAATCGTTAAGTCACTTAATCAAGTTGAGTGAATTGGCCCCTTATGTGGTTACAAACCAAAAGAAGGGCTAAGTGCCCAATACTTAGTAGAAAAAAGTGCAAACTCTCATTGTGCAGTATCAAAATTTTTTTAGTGGTATAAAAAAAGGGGTAATAGATGCACGTACAACATACACATTCAAGTTAGGAAGTGTGGTATATAATCCGTTTTGAAGCGATCTCCAATGCAGGTGGACCTTTGCACTTGCATCTGGTTAGGCTGGATGGAGGTACAAAGCAGGTGATGGTGTAGTCACTGTGGCAGTGTGGACATCTACTCCATTAAGGATAGTTTCCGATCCTGGTCCCAGGAGGGAGCACCCTCTCACTCCCCTCGACCAGGTGAATACAGGTGGAATCTCACTCTATAGTATATAGTAACTATATGCTACGTGTTTTGTAGTAGATGCTGCTTCATCATGATATTGTTACTGTATATAGTTACTGTATGCTTGCCTTTACCTACGCTCTAATACCTTTAGGTTACTAAGGCTTACTATTGAACTTTTCAACATAACTCTTGCCTGGATTTGCCTGTGAGTTCTGGCTGAACTTGGACGGTGACATCATCTGCGAGTGCTCCAGACATGGTTGAGTGGGGAAACAGGGTGCGCCCTCCTGGGACTAGGATAAGAATTTATCTTTTTCGGAGTTGATGTCTACACTGCCACAGTGACTACACCATCACATGCTTTGTACCACTATCCAGCCTAACCAGGTTCCAGTGTGAGAGTCCGTCTGCATTTGAGACCACTTCCAAATGTTTTTTATATCTATACCACGCTGCCTAAATTGAATGTTTACCTTGTACGTGCATCTATTATCCCATTTTTGGACCACTACAAAAATGTTGATACTACACAATGAGAGATTGCACTTTTCTCTTTTTACCATTACTCTAGATTTGATGTTTGAGCCATCTATTTGATCAGCAGCAATTCTCTATCTACAAGGGAAGTCCCTTTAATCTTTTTACATTTATTATTACAGCATTTTCCCCCACTTTTTTTTGCTTCACTCTGTATCAAGTGCTAAATGCACTTCTAATCACTTTGTAACACTCCACCTTGTAATCTTGAGCGCATCACTATCGGTTTTTCACTTTCACTTTGCCCGATACGTAGCCCCCCTTATATTTGGTCTAGTTCTTTTTTCTATTGGCAATGGCCCGGGCTACTATATTTAGCCTGATCTTTTGGCTTGGACTGTGCTTCTGTTCCTCATACTATATGTATGTTTTTGTGTTCCCCTCAGCCCTGTCCCAGCTTCTGGATCTCATGTGCTGAGTGGGGTTTTCTGGGGGACGTCGTTTTCTCATGTAACCTTGCATTTTTTTCTATCTCTTTTGTACGTTGTCATTTAGTACAATTAAAATTTGTTTTGCTACTAACACGGTGTGATAGTTTTTTCTAGTGTGAGTGATGTGGGCATTTGTTTGTATAGTATATTTTCTGATGTTTTAGGGAAATCCTCTTGCCTATGTGCACTACTATTATTGTGTTTTAGGATGGTTATATTGGGGTGCTGACTAACTCCTTTTTGTACGTACTGTAACATACAGTATGATCGTTCTGCTTTCTTGTACATCACAGATAATATTGCATTGCCTTTGATACATTTGAGTTGAAATGTTGCTAGGGATTAGAATATTTAAGCAGAAGTGGCCTTATGTGCAGGTCTTACATTTTACTGCTTTGGTTGGATGCTACCGTTGGATCAGTTATTCCCATTTCTGTGTCACTCAGAACTCAGCCATATCCTCTATTTGACCCCATGTCAAAATACATTCTTATCTTACTGTGTAGAAAGAGTTGAAGAAATGGCATACAGGGTATGAATTCCAATGGGGTTTATTACAAATTTATATTAATATATTTACAAACAGAGGATATAGAAAATTACTTTCGTTTATTAGTTTCACGTGGTAATAATTGTGGACCTCTCGATGCGCCATCCATTTCAGCTTCAGTCATTTTCATGAACATGTGCCTGACCAAATTTATGTATCATGTCTTTTGACCTCATATAACATTTATATTGTTTATTAACTATGCATCTTACTAAAGCAGATGGCTGAAAGGTACACTCATAATCAAGGTCAGTAAATGAAAGCTGTCAGCTAGGAGAATATTATTCCTACCAATAGATTTTATATGCAAATCTGTAGCTACATTATTTTCTTTTATGACAGAGACATAAAAACTAAGGTTAGTTTTTGAGAAGTAGAACATTTAAACAAAAGTACAATCTGCCACCTCTCCAGGGGTATTACACTTGTAAATGGATCTCAGTTAAAAAATGTATTATTATTATTAATGTTATAATCAGAAATCTTTATGAGGAAGGGTTATATAGAAAAGAGAATGCACACATTTGTATTTTTTTTTTTTTTTACATTTCTTTAGTATGTTATTTTATTCCTCATCCCGGTTTGGTATAGCAATAAAACCCTGCCCAGTGAGTTCACACTTGTCAAGAAACATGTCTCAAGTTGTATACATTTACCAGCACAGACACTACTGTATATAACACAACCTTAGTGACATGCTGCCTGATGTTAGCCCCTGGTATTTATCAGGAGCAAAGGACTTTTAAAGTCTGCTTTATAAGTAGACGTGAAAAAGAAAGAAACAAAGCACATGACTCTCATAGGGTTAGTAAGAAATTATATTGTGATAATAAAAGTGATAGATTTGCATGTATAAAATAGTCAGTCAAACAAGGAGGGCATGTTTAAGGGTACATGTTACCACTCAAGGATACAGTTGACTTGCTTCGGGGGAACTCCTTGCAAACAGCAGCCTCCAATCCTATCCAATCCTGCTGTTTGCAAGGAGACCCTGTTACTGAGGTGGGAAAGTATAGAACTGCGCACCCACAGCAGCGGAGGCACACCTGGATTGGGGATAGTCAAGATTGCCGAGTCTGGGTTGGAGAGAGTGGGTTAGCCTTGCTACTTGCAGAGATCGTAGGTGGTACCAGGAGAGTGGTCTGAGTCCGAAGTGCCATGGTCTAGAGTTTGAGCCAGTAGAGAAGTAGATAGTCTGTTTGCCGTGGTCAGGGATGGAGAAGAGCGGAAGGTCAGAGGCAAGGCGGGGTCGGTAATCCAGAGAATGGTCCAATGTCTAGCCGGGTCGGTACACAGGGAGGCAAGCAGCAACAAGGTTAGTACACAGACAGGAACGAGGCAGGAATAGAGATGTGGGAACACCAGGCCCACCAATAACTATGCTCAGCCAAAGAGGAAGTGACAGAGTTGAGCATATATAGCAACAGGAGTCCAATGAGAGGAGGGGTGGTGCAGAGGAGAGACCTCTGTGGAGGCAGGGTTAGGCTGTGAGAAGCAGGAGACAGGTGAGGGAGATATTTGAGTTGACACGCAGCTGGGGAGCGGTGCATGCGTGTCACGTGTGCATGTCTTGCGGGGCGGCTGCGCGGCACAAGCAGAGGGGCGGAGCCAAGCTCAGAGGGAACCTTGAAAGCCCTCCGTGGGCACGCACGCTCTGTAAGATGCGCAGGAGACTGTACAGCAGGGGGCAAGGAGGAAGCATGCAGCAGGGACGCGCTCTCTAATTTCTTGCAACGGGATGCTGTGCAGCAGGAGGTAAGGAGGGAACACGCCGCAGGGGACGTGTTCCCCGATTCTTTACAGTTTTCATCTAGGGAAGTCTCTGTGATACATGTTACGTCTGATTCAATAAGTTCTTGTTTCTACTAGATCAGGGATTACATTAAACAGTTCTATTAGGACAGACTACGGGCCCTGAGATAGTGTTCTGTCCATTCAGTATAAAATCTCTGGGGATGGGGTTAGACTGGAAGGATCCCCAATTCTGTTCCTCCATAACCTAGATCATGTAGTCTAGTGAAGGCAGACAAACAAGATAGATTATGATAGCAGTGCATAGTCTGGAAAAGACATGACCAAGGAGGCGTGAGATCCCACACCCCCTTCCCACTATCCCAACTACATAAAACATACAAATAAACGAGAGGACACAGTTTGGAGGTAAAACGGCCACGGCTTGTTTATTAATCACTACTGGGGATAGCGTACCACCTGTCCGCGCCAGAATGCTCAGAGCTGGGCAATGCAAAGGGGGCACCGGGAAGTACATCCCGGTGACCTGCCCCCTCGCTTCAACCCCCCACTTTACCAGCCCTGGCCCCTTCTGGCAGGACAAGCACCTACCCCTTCCCCACAACTGCCGCCACGACAAAGCAAATTGGCCCATTGACCCCTCCATTAGAATCTTTTCTTCCTTGTTTTCAAAAAGATGATCTTAACTTAATTGAATGGGACTGGAGGGACAACCGCGGTGTTAATCCGATGGGCCATTAGTCTGGCTGCAGAATCTCACAGAAATGTTGCAGCGTTTACTGTGGGATATCCACAGTATTTTCCCAGGCAAGAGGTCGGATACTGGTGGCTGCATCTATATATATCATGTTTAAAAAAGACAACACCATTTTCAAATGTTAAAATCATTGTTTCAAAAATTATAGCTAATCATGTTTAAAAAGATATTTAAATTGCACATGTTGTGTTACGTTGCTAATCATGGTTAATATTACGATTCAAGGGAACACTGATTTAATAGCCTTTGCTTCCAAACAGTCACATCAATCATAGACACAGTACATTTTCCGCCTGGTTTTTATTAGTGCATTAGATTAATAACGGTTTTTGATGTAAAGGTTGCATTTTTGGCTTCTGTTACAAATTCACATGCAATACTGTATGCTAAATTGCCTCTTTTTTCCTTTATCAACAACCATTGACATAGATAATATTAATGACTCGTCGTTACATATTACATTTTCATTATAGATTTCTTGTATTTCAAGGTTATGTTCACTGTCTTTCCTAATACAAATTAATATGCAATATGACCAATTGCATTTTTTTTAAATGAATGGATCATAGATATTAAATGACATCAGTAAGAATACTAGTCATTGTACTATCGACTAGCTAAATTACTACAGTACTTACTGTAGTTACTGGTAGTACTCTAGTTATTTATTTAATAAAACAAACACACTCTAGTGGTATTATTGGTCATTGAAGACCAATTATGTTCAAAATCAAAGGGAAAAAAATCCCAACCATTGTTGAATTGTTAATCGTGAAAAAAATGAAATGTAAAGATGTTCCAATTAATTATGAATAAGATTCATGTCACCTTGCTGCCTATTATAATCTAATGACCTTGACTCACGCTCCCATTTTTGAGAGGAGAGGGGGTGGTTGAGGAAGGGTTAGGTTTACATTTTAAAACTTATTGAAATCAGAGTATGATGGAGTCTAATGCATATCATATTTCATGATAATGCATAGGAAAATGGTCTAAGGATTAGTTTGTATTTTGAAGCAATTTTGGGGTCTTTTTTCTCACTGTGACTTTGTGCCCTGGGCATTGGGCATTGGGCATAGGAATGGAAGGATCATTTAATCAACAGTTCACTCAGTCTGTGTGAGTCAGTACAGCACAGTATACAGAAAAAATCACTGTAGGTGAATGACACAGAGTAAATTATGTTGCTGCCTATTCAAATGGCCCTTACTAGCTCCTGAGGCCCTGATATAAACACACTGTCTGTCACATACAATTAGGCAATAGTCTCCAAATCCAAAATCATGTTATTATGTTGGGGTCTTGCATCAAAATCATCAATCACGATTGATTAAATTGGATTAAAACCTCTGAATCTCTTTCAGGCTTTCTCACCCTCTCTAACCCTGTCAGCTCAAATCAGACGGAGTCCTGTTTGTGCACTACTCCTACAGTACTTGCTGCTAGTACTTTTCATACAATGACTGAGATATTACATTTGATTCTCAAGGCTAATAGGAAAAGTACCTTAAGTGATGATCAAGTAACTGTCTTTGAACAACTGAACAAATGTGTTTGTGATACATAGATTGGCCAATATAGATATTGCATACACCTGTACTGTGAGTCCTGTCCTTGTGTCAATAGAGGTGCATTAAACTATATACATCAAACTTGTGTCAACAGATACAGAAATATTCTTGTAGAATAACTATTTTTCAGTTATTATTAAGTGTATACCTTGGTTTTCTAATATTCATATTGACATCTAGGCAAACGATTGATTATTGTAATTACTTTTATATTACATTTACCCTCTCTCCCCCCGATTCCTACATTGTAGAATTAGGTGATGTCTCAACGTGGTCAGGATCAGCTGCTTGTTTAATAAGGACTGAGCTGTCCAAGATGCATCCAGATGATTTTGACAAAGACTCTGAAGAATTATACTCACAGTGTAACACAAAAACACATGGTGAGCATTCAGTATTCAATCAATAGCAAATAATTACTTTATTATTAACCGGGATGTGAAAAGCGTGAATAAATAAGAGTCATCAATCTGAGGATCATTTTGCAGAATAACCAATACGTTTATTGCAGTGTACGGTGCACACGCAGGAGGCAGTTTCAAAATAAAACTCCCCCAACGACATGGTGGCATACAGGCCTTATTTATACACAAAATACTAAGCCGACGCCCGCTATACGAGGTTGCTTGTGCGTCACTACGTAAGCATATAAGATAAACAAAATATGAACATGAACACATTGAGTTAATCGCATTATTATGGGATTCATATTAGAAATGAAATGACTCAGCTAATATTCCTTATACGGGCCGGTGACTTTTCCTCTATATACGGGATTTAACGGGCACCTCCCTCGGAATGCGAGAATCTGTCTCTTATTTTCATAACATTGGCACTTTTTTCGTCTCTTCAAGGTTTTTTTGTAGTTAGCTGTGAAGCTTATTATCACTTTAAAAATTGGAAGCAAAAATGTCTTTCAAAACGTCCATTCTCATTCCCTTTCATTCAGACGAAACCTAAAATGGATACTGACTTAAAATGGAGGCATAGATCCCAGTTCTGTTTATGTCAGACCTCCCCCCTCCCCCCTCCCCTCCTTGCATCATATTCTCACTTTGTCAGGGAGCGTTTATCTATTTAGATATTTTTTTATATATATATATATATATATATATATATATGTAGAGGTATCAGTACCGTGTTAGCCGAGCTTCAATAATCAAAAAAAAATTTGATTATATATATATATATATATATATTTGTTTTTTATATATATTTTTTTTGAGAGAGAGTGAAGAGTTAATTCCCTCACTGTGCAGACTAAACAGACCACACCCTAGCTGTAAGCTGTGCTAGGATGTGGACAATTACCCCCCAAATAGGACTGTTTAAAAGGAAGGACATTTCTCTCTGTTAGTGCTTCCAGAACCTGTATGAAGACAGGTTCATGTTTCTCAGGAGTATCACCTAAGAAACAGCTTGGCCACATGTAGATCCAGAATGTAACAGGAGTTCCTGTTCCAGAACCGGAGGTAGCTGAGACAGCCAAGGAGGCTGAGAGACCTGAAGGGTTCAAGGGTTTATTTTTTCAAGGGCTCCAGGATTAACCTGGGATCTGCAGGACTACAGTACCCCGTGGATGTGCTTGGGATGGAATTGGACTTGCCTCAGAAGTCTAAAGTAAGGAACAATCAAATTTGCTAGGTGTGATGTTACACTGCCCTTTTAAATGCTGGAGATGCTGTTTTCCCTGGTGCACCTACAGTATGGACCTACAGGTAAAATGGGCAGAAGCCAGTCCCGAAATCCAGTGCGTCAAAAACACATACAGTTGGTAATCAATATGAAAATCCACAGCTTAAACTTGAGCAATGTACTGTACAGTATCAGCACAAGTCCATATTATATGTCCAGAATTGTATGTCTATAAGCGTGATCGTGGGAGTAACAGCATGAAGAAATGAAAGTGTGATTGAACCCTGTTCAGGAAAATGGGAAGCAGTCGCAGGCTTCCCGCATGAACGGAACTACTGGCGTCATCAAACCCCATCAACCCGGGGGTATGCAAATGCATGTACTCTAAATCAACTGGCTTATGGTTAAGCACAATGATGTTGAATAACACTAATAAAATAACTCGCGGTCAGCTGCAGTGACCCCTGCAAGACATGCTTCCAGGCAAAAGACGTTGTAAGGACCCGCGCTTTCGGATCACGCGTCACCCTTACGGTCCCTGTTCCTGTTCCTGGATACTCTGCTGACCTCCCTGGATTTCGACCTTGGCTTTGGACTTGACCACGCTGCTCTCTGGAACCCCTTGGATTTGGCTTTGGACTCTCTACCTCGCTGTCTTCTATATCCCTTGGACTCAGCAAATGGACCCCTACTATGCAGCTCTCTCCACTCCTTGACCCAGGTTTACGGACACTCTACCACGTTGCTCTCCCATCACCTAGACCATTGGCTTACGGACTTAACCCTTCTACGCCAGAGTTGGCAAGTACTGAACTCTTTCTATTTTTTGTTCCCTAGACCAGCTACGCTACTACCACACTCCGGCCGCGCCCCCGTTTACTGCTAGGTGTGTGGTATTTGTCCTTTCCACCTCAGTCCCGGGGTCTCGTTTGGTTTGTGGGCAGGCCGAGCGTTACAGATGTGTAGCAAAGGGGAAAATCCAGGCAGGAACAACCGGTGCACTGCCGAAAAAAGCAACCCTGGATGTGGTGACCAAAAAAAATATTTAATATATAAAAAAATATTTTTCGCACAAGCTCAATATTAGTTCAATATTAGTTGTCTGAATGGCGGAGGAAGCTTAGGAGCCAATGTTGCAAAACTCAGAGCCACCATGCACTTCTATATTCCATAACCTGTCCTGAAGAGGGAGAAGGAGAGAAAGGAGAGAAAGCTTCCTGCTGCTCAGACTTCTTTGAGTCCATTGTTTAGGTTGAGAGAAACATTGCATAACTCAAGAGTCAGACCCACATGATCTTGTAGCTTTTGGACTGCTTTTGGAAACTCGCCTTCAGACACTCCAGACACCATTGTATGATTATTACTACTGTATGCTTAAAGCTCATGATTATATGTTTTAGTGTTCTTACCCTTTTCTTATGTCACAGTGTTTCCCCCACCCAATGGGAGATTCTGCCATTACAGCGTGTACGGTGCATGCTACCTGTTGGTAAGCACGAGGCCTGAGTTATCCACCTATGGTTGTGGGGACACAGGATAAGCTTCTGGGATACATACCCAACATAGATATCTAGCAATGCGGCGCCTCCATCTGCCGCAGGCTCCAGATGTATGGAGGTGATCTCCTATGGTAGAACACAATCCCCTCTCCTTCCCCAGAAATTTCACACCAAGCAGGAGGTATAATAACTGGAAATGTTTATTCTGTTTAGCTCTCTGGTGTTGAATCCAGCTGTAGGATGGTCCCTGGACCTGCACTACAGGTCAAGGGCCCCCGAAGAAGTCCTTGCTCTTCCCTGATCCTCTATCATGATCAAGGGAAAGGTGCACACTCACTCTCCCCTGAGGGGAAGAGGAACAGGGAAATCCAGTCTTCAGGCAACCTCCCTCACTCAAGTGGGGAGAGGCACTAAGTAAATTTGGGCAGAAATCCCCTTAAGTACAGCCAGGAGGAGAGCACCAGGTCTGACCCAGGTTTCAGTGTACTCAGGCCTAATTCAACCTTCTCCCCTGTCACTCAAGGGCACTGCAGTGAGTGGGGAAAACCCATGACAAGTACTGGCAGGCCTGCTCTTACCAGGGCTCACTGCTAGGGAGGGCAGACTGGTAGCCAAGAACCAGTCCTGGCTACACTTATAACATATTAAAAACGGTATTATGCTATGTTCAATTCAATAAGATTCAATAAGATTCTCCTAAGAAAACATCCATAAGACATTTAGAAACCCTTAAAGGAACAGAAACAACAATTTTATTTAAGGCGATTACAACAAGAAGTTAAATGTGAGTGCATCTTTCACCGTCACTTCATTATTTTAATTGTTCCATCAGTATCCCACTATTGTGTCTTCTTTTTTCTTTTCTTCTATGCCAATCTCTTTGAATCCATGTGTCTGATGAGGTCTTCTTTTTTAACCTTTGATATGTTAGCCAGGTTGCACCTACCGTCACACTCTTGCCCTGTTCTTCCAGTCCTCTGCCCTTGCACATATAGAAGCGTCTCTCTCTATAGGTTTACACAGGCAGGCCCTCCATTGCATCCAATAATCTCCCACGTTGTGCTCTCCCCCTCATCTCCCTGTGTGTCACAGTGAATGTGCAGATGGTCTTCAGTGATTCAGAGACTCTTATGGACTCTATTTAATTTATGTAATTTAAACGCTGTCCTGTCTGCTATTATACATTTTTATCCCCAGACTTTATTCTGTAATGTTAGTTTGGAAAAATAATTGTGGGATGTGAGAAAGTACAATAAGTACACAATAAGGTAAACATGTTATTGTTATGGAATTTTAGTCGGTATATATAACATCTCATGTATCCAAGGCTTGGAAAAGAATATGGGCTTTTGTTTTGTATTTAGTCTTTGTTATAACGTGCAGCTTTATGTTTTCTAATCTTATTACGGCTAATTGTCCATGAATAGGTTAATTTAGTAGCTTGGAAATAACTATATGAATCCTGTTTTCAAGTAGATGCATCAGAACAGAACAGAAATACATAAGCCAAGACTGTTCTCCATTTTAAACCTGTCCTTGCCTGAAGCTTATTGTAACTGCCAATGGAAGAATAAATCATTTGGAACTGCAAGAAACTTGTGTCGGACAAATTTATTGGGACAAAGAATCTGTATCTTCACACATTTGGAATGTTTATTTTCAGAAGGCATCTTAGAGCGGTTTCAGGCAGATGACATCATGATGCTGTGGCAATGTGTGGGGAGACCCACCGAGTAGTGATGTATATTTAACCAAATGGGACCGTTAGGCAGATAGTAACACATAGATATCGCATGAGGCATTTCTAAAAGCCGGCCCTGCTCTCTCCCGTGTGCTCCTTGCTTCCCCCTGTGCTCCTTGCTTCCCCCTGTGCTCCCTACTCTTTGTGGAGTGTATGTGTTCAACTACATTTATTATCTTCCTCGTATTATCGGAGGCTTGTCTCCTGTTAATAAATCCTACCTGATCTATATGAATCAACCATGATAATTTTGGGTTCAGTCTGTTCACTAATATTTTGCTATAAATTTGGATTCCAAATTAAGAAGGGCTATTGGTTGATAACTCTTCCTTCTTTAAGGTTAATAGCTAGAGTTGCTTTTAGACAAGATTTTGTGAATTTCTTTTCCTTCCAATTTCTTTTCCTTCGAAATAGGAGTTAAACATCTCCGGAAAATATGGGACAAGGTCTTCTCGATTATTTTGTGTAATAGATATTTGATAGCCCATTTGGCCTTGGTGATTTAGCAGATTGTAATTCTTTAACTGCACTGGCTACAGTAGTTCAAGTTTGCTCATTTTACTATTTAGGCTGCAAAGTTCCTCTGTTTCGTTTTGGTTGGTTACATTTTTCCAGGTTTTTTCTTCCATGTGGAGCCTCCCACAGATTCCAATTATACAGTTTTGTGTAAAAGGTTGAGAATTCTTGTGCTATTTTTTTTACTAGTGAAATATTTTCCCTCAAGCACCTTTAAACCCCACCCACCTATGTTTTAGATACTTGAGGAGTGCTGGTGCCATATTTGTTGTTTAGTGCAATATTTTTACTCGCTAAAAGTGATGTACCCATGTTCAAGTTTGATTGCCGTTATTTGTATTTTTGTTTGTATCACCCTAAATTTACTTGCCAGGATCTTACTGGCTTTATTTCCTTGGTCATACTGTAGTGCCAATGAGTATTCTAAAACAAACCTGGGGCAATCCCCAACAAAACCCAGGTACATGCTGGGTACATGCTGGGTACAGTACATGCTGCAACATTTCAGTTTCATTTCTGCAGACAGACTAATGGTCCATCAGATTAACAGCGGGGGTCCCTGGCAGTCCCATTCAAACTGAATGGGACTGCCAGGGACCCCTGCTGTGTTAATCCGATGGGCCATTACTGTCTGCAGAAATGTCACTGAAATGTTTGCAGCATGTACCCAGCATGTACCTGGTGATAGCCCCAGATTTTCCAAGGCAAGTTTTAGAATACTCGTCGGCGCACCTGTAGTAGACCTGTTTTGACCATTTTATAGCCTTTTCCTCACCCACTATTTGGACCTTTTTTAATTCATCTCTAGTTGCAGAGACGGTTTTGTATATCTTTTGTGATGGGCAATTTTTATGTTTCTGTTCAAGGTTATTGATTTTTTTCTGTTACAGTAGCTCTAGTTTGTGCTTCATTTTTGTTTTCTTTCAATGAGAAGCGATTGATATAATAGCCCTCTAAATGTGGCCTTGTGAGTCTCCCATAAGAGAGCCGGAGATTCCACCGAGCCCTTATTTATATTGAAGTACTCTTTAAGGGATTGTTTTATTTACCTTCTATCTATGGGTGGTTTAATAGGGAGTCATTTAACCACCGATGGAATTGATTACTCCTGGTAAAAGGGGGACTAAAGATGAAATCTATAGGGGCATTATCCGACCAAGTTATTGGATCTACAGTATTTCAGCCGGGGATATTCCCTTAAATACAGTATGTCTTTGGAGACTAGGATATAGTCTAATCTAATAGGACAAAAATTGGGTTATTGGGTAGGTTCTTTTGAATGTGTTAGGGGGATCCTGCTCACTGAAATGGGTTTCCTGTAAGAATAAAATATCTAATTTCAGACTTTTAAATGAATAGAGAGCTACAATAGTCTTTTTTCTTTCTGTTGGATTCCGAGTTCATAGATACAGACACGTAAACCCTGGTGGAAACTTATTTGGCTAAGCGCAGAGCCTCTCCTCTGTTGTATGTTGGAGAGATGTAATACTTGTTCCCCCAGAAAAAAACAACAACAAGATGGTGCAGATCATAGTATACAAGATATGGATGTATAGCTCAATCCCAGTAAATTTAAACCTCACAATTGTGAATTTCTTTCAAGCAAGGTATAATACGGAGGCTGGTAATTCTAGTGGTAGACCACGCTCACCCCCACCACCGCAGCTAAAATGTGATGGTGCGCCGTCGGCCGGTACCAGCGCCTGCATATCTTCCCGTCTGACGTTGATTGATGTGGTGGTGGTGACGTGGTGACGTATCTCTCCTCTGATTGGAAACTACCACTCAGTGACAATGCCTTTTGCTGCGTGCTATGTCAGGAGAGCTGTCTTTTTTATTCTGACCAATCAAATGCTGACAATCATCTCAATCACAGATGTAAAGTATAATCTACTTACTGCACTGAAAGTATGTGAATTCTGGGCATTAACCATATGTATGTATGTATGTATGTATGTATGTATGTATGTATGTATGTATGTATGTATGTATGTATATATGTAACATGGTTAGTCCACCCTGAGTCTCTTTCCCCCCTGTCACATAAGTCCTTAGCAGTCTAGGCTGTGACAGGCAGTCCTATGGGCAATTGATCCCTCTCATGCTACACTCTGAGTGACAGAAGTGTGGTGGTGATTCAGGGTCTGTGTACAGCCTATCAGGGTACAGACCTTGAGCCCTCCCCTTATGGTTCCTCAGAGGAGACGTACCAAAGTTAGTGAGTGCTCTTGCACCCTTCCAAGAGAGTGGAGGATTGTGGCCTCTCTCCTCCCTATGGGAGAGAGAGAGGTCAGACAGGCCCTCATGGCTGGCTGGCTGGCTCAGAAACATCTAAGGCTCCACATTAGAAGAGCCAGCACCATCCAGAGACCTGGGATTCTCTGAGAACCCTGCATCCGCTGTATGGATAAGAACTGCAGTGACTGCTTAATAAACCCCCTTCTGTTCTACATACCCCTGCCTGAGTTTACAGTCTGTTGGGCAGGGGTGCATATGATTGCTTCGTGGGGACTGGATCCAGAAACCCTGGAGTCCACTGAAGCTGGAGGCGCTGAACACCAGATAAATAACATCAGAGTTATCAAAAGCCTGTCCTGGTCTCCATCCCATTGCAGACATCTCCCCTGGACCCTCACAGGTATGCGCACCACTGACACTTGTAGCCGCAACAGTATCTTTCAGAGGGTGGGGGGACATGTGCTACATATACGATATGTAAACCACCTTTAAATATATCATAAGGTGTGCAAAAAAACACAATTTATTATATAAACAATATAAAAACACACTAAAAACACATGAATCTAAAAAAACATGCAATACGGAATACTCTCCCCTGTATCTATAATTAAATCCTCCAGGTAGATCTATTGGAAAAAGAAACAAGGTATCAGAAAAATATACACATATTAAAAAGTAATTAAATATAAAAAAAACTGTTGATATTCTTCTGAATACATAAAAAGTAATGTCCAACTTAGATATGTACTTATGAGGTGCTATTACTGGTGTATTGTTATTGACACAAATGACCTTTATGTGTATTAAAATATATAAATGAGATAAAAATGTAAATAGTAAAAAAAAACGCAAAAAAGTTTGATTGAGTAAGCGCCGATTACCACTTCTGCGCATGTCCACTCGACAACAGCTGCTTCTGCGCTTGCTTGACGTCACTTCCGTTACGCATTTTCGTTACAATTAACGAGATTAGATAACATCAAAATTCCAATGCTACATCCAATATGACAAAAATACACAGTAAAATATTTATATCCTAAATGCTGCTGCCAGAATCACTCTACTCTTTCCTAGATCTGTCTCAGCATCTCCCCTCTCCTGGCTTCCAATCAAATCCCGCATCTCACACTCCATTCTTCTCCTCACTTTTAAAGCTTTACATTCTTCTGCCCCTCCTTACATCTCATCCCTAATTTCTCGGTATGCACCATCCAGACTCTTGCGTTCTTCTCAAGGATGTCTTCTTTCTACCCCCTTTGTATCTAAAGCCCTCTCCCGCCTTAAACCTTTTTCACTGACTGTTCCACACCTCTGGAATGCCCTTCCCCTCAGTACCCGACTAGCACCCTCTCTATCCACCTTTAAGACCCAACTTAAGACACACTTGCTTAAAGAAGCATATGAATAGCACTGTGGATATTCTAAACACGATACATAATGCTTGGCCCCCTGCAGACGCACTTACCAGAACTCCCTCCTACTGTCTCTGTACGTTCTCCCTACCTACCAATTAGACTGTAAGCTCCTCGGGGCAGGGACTCCTCTTCCAAAATGTTACTTTTATGTCTAAAGTACTTATTCCCCTGTTATTTATATTATCTGTTATTTATTTGATTACCACATGTATTACTACTGTGAAGCGCTATGTACACTAATGGCGCTATATAAATAAAGACATACAATACAATATATTCTCTTGAAAAAGGGTCATTTAGTTTAACCCCTTGGCCAAAGGGTTAAACTAAATTACCCTTTTTCAAGAGAATATATAAGTATTTGACTGTGTATTTTTGTCATATTGGATGTAGCATTGGGCTTCTCTGTTGCTTGTTGTATACATTTGCCACGCTCAACAGCTCTCCTTTTTGACACTTATATACATATATATTTTGTGGGGCTCAGGGGTTCCCAAAAAAGAGCTTGTTGGGGTTCTGTGTGTTTGTAAACATCAAAATTCACTAGATGCCACCAATGAAGTTTCACCAATAAATATTATTATTATTATTATTATTAATAATAATAATAATAATAATAATAGTTAAAAAACAAAACTATAATGGAACATATACCACAAATGTATCTTTTGAAATCACATTAAAGAAAAAATCTTTTTTTCTTTTATATTAAAGTAGCATTTTGACTACAAACCATTTGTACTGCTTTGTACTTTCCATATAGTATTTATAATACTGTATATACTGCAACACGTATGTCACTGCTTAGTCAAGGTTAGCACGCTATTTTAAAAAAAGATAATTAATTGCTTTTAACAAACAAGTGTTTTATGCTATTATTTATGGCACAAGTACACCCTACAAAGGCTCTACAAGACAGACCTGTGATGAACTCTCATTTCTATCAAATACAATTCTCTTAACCTGGAAAAAAATGGTACTTTTCCAGTATAAATAGAAATGTGCACAATATAACAGGAAATGCATAACAACAGTATAAGCCTCAAGAATTACTGAGCAATTGAAGGTTGAAAAAAGACAAATATCCATCTAGTTTAACCTTTCCTTTAATGCCGGATATAGTGGGTGGTAAGAATCCACATCAAATATACATAAACCTTGGCCGCTTGCAGACGCACTTACCAGAACACCTTCCTACTGTCTCTGTACGTTCTTCCTACTTACCAATTAGATTGTAAGCTCTTCGGGGCAGGGACTGATTTTTCTATATGTCACTTTTATGTCTGAAGCACTTCTTCCCATTATGTGTTATCTGTATTATTTGTTATTTATATGATTGTCAAGTGTTTTACAGCTGTACATTAATGGCACTATATTAATAAAGATATACATACATACGTAAAATAGCAATCTTCAATAATTAACTTGATTGTGGTACAGTAGGGGTGTTTCAACTTCAACAAATGTTGAGGCTGTCCCTATTTTTTAATAGAAATCTGTAATCCATGATCTGAAATGATACATTTATGTAGCAAAATTAGTCTTGTTAAAACCTATTGCTGCCAGTGGGGTCAAGAAAGAAAGGGTTAATTTGCCATCTTGACTGTGGACCAGCATGATATAAATACCTTAACCACTTAATCAGGAAAGCTCTGTGACTCCCAAATAGAGTCATGTGGTACAGGAAAGGTTAGGAAGAAAGGAAAAGATTTTTAAGATTTAAAAAAAAAGAAAGACTACAATACAAAGTGCACAATGGAGTGATGCATTGGGATACATAATGTGTATTAATGATACAGTGTATATTGTGCATGTGTATAGAAACATTTGGATCCCACAGCTCGATTAACATGCAAATTGATGTATGTATGAATTTCTGGAAACTTATTTCACATCTACCATTTTTATAATTAAGATATATATATTTTTTTTAACTTGAAGTTTATTGTTTTCTGTTCGCAGTACATGGTATTACAATAAATTCTTTTGCATTAAGCTTCCTCCATTTCTGTGGTTATTGTGGTTATAATTAAGATATTTTTAATAGCGGTGTATAAAATATCAGTCAACTTACACTATGTTAAATCCGAAGGGTTACTGGTGCCCTGAATAAATGTAAACTATGGGAATTGCACTGGATTTATGGATTAAACACATTGACCACCCATGGGAGGATTGAAGAAAAGGATTTGACATGCTTTCTGTAATTGAGATATGACATTGGGGACTCGTGGGCTCCCATGTTAGTGAGCTGTTCTATGTGTTATTGTCAAAGTCTGCCTGTGAAATTAGAGGGGTAATCTGTTTAGATATTAGAATAGGTATACATAAGGTTTTATGTCAAATGCTACATACAGAGAATGCCTATTGCTCTTGAAACACAAGTTAAGCTCCTCATGGTGCATATGGGAATAGGTATACATATGTAACTCTTATTCCCCCCCTCCCAGACTCATCGGTGGTGTCTAGGATGCGTGAGGACAGATTACATGAGTAGTAGTGGTGCATACCTGCGTGGAACAGGAGGGCCTGAGCTTCCCGCGTTGTTATTGGGGAGACAGGACCAGGCTTCTGGGGTGGTAGCCTCCATGCTTTATTAGTGGTGCAGCGCCTCCATCTTCTATACTCCCAGGAATATGGGATAGGACCTGTATAGAAGAACCTCCCTGGTCCAGGGGTTGAATGCTCCAAACTCACAACACAGTCTTTGTATAAAAGTATAGTCTCTTTATTGGTCAGATCAGCGACTCCAAATGTAGTGGTGACCAGCAGCCCCAACAACAACAGCAAAGCCCCGTTGTTCACTCTCCTCCTCTCCTTTCCTCCAAGTCTCTCCTCCGACAGAATGGTCTGGGCTGAGGCGTCAATACCCCGCAGCCCACCTCAGAGGTTAAAAAAAAAAAAAAAAAAAAAAAAAACTTTGAAAAAGTCTTTCTATAGACGAAACGCGTCAGAGTGGTGCTATGTATGCTCACTGTGGAGCTTAATAAAGTTTTTTGAATATTCCAAGCGTTGGTTGTGTGGAGTGCTGTGACCACGGTTACCAAATCCTCCCTTTCACACCTCAGAGGTTAGCCTCTGGGTGGAGACTGGATTCTCCCATCACCCCCAGCAGCGGGGTGAGGAGGATTGGTCCACCGGGTCTATTGTGCTATCAGCTCTACTCAAAGTGGCTGAGTCTCTTTGCACCTCTCTTTGCTCCTGCACGGCAGCACAGGTGAGACCGCACTGTCTCCTCCAACTCCTCGGACAGCACAGGACTCGAACTTTCCCAGGACTAACAGAGCTGTCACTGACAGGAGCGGCTGCTAAATATAGAGTCAGCCCCACCCCTAATGATGTCAGCAGAGCCTCCCCTCTGTCTCGTGCCTGCAGCAGAGTCAGGGGCCTGCGTCTACCACTCAGGGCAGGGCTAGGAAGGGGACAAACCCATGATAACTACTGGTGCCTGCCCTTAACAGGACTTACCACAGTAGGAGGAAGATAGGTATAGCCCGTGCTTTTTACAGGGGGTTACACTCTCCCTATGGTGGAATCCAATGGTCCCCACTTGGACCTAGTTTTAGCAGACCCATCCTGCGGCGAACAACCTGGGAAACAGCACACATTATGAGACATTGTCATATACATTGCATAATGAGGTAGTTAATTGACAACACCACCGGTTCTCCCAACATGGAGAACCCTACAGATAATGCTTTGGATCGGGCTTTCTTACCCGCCGCCCATTATGATCCGTGATGGTCACAGCGAACGATTGGACCGGCCCATGCTCAGGACGATAAGTTACACCATGCATGTAGATACATCTACCTATGCTCCATATGCGTACTAATTTGCTTATCTTATCCTCATTGTGATATCCTCCCTGACCGAACTTGGTCCGAAGATACTCTTGTACAGCCTCCCTAAGCCAACTGTCTTGGTTCTCTTCAATTTCTCTCATGATGGGCTCAGGCACATAGGGATACTCATACCCGTGGGACTGCCGGTATCTAGCAACTTTGGCCCTGTCAGCTCGACTTAGTTTGGTGAGCTTGCGGTGCCCCGCCCTGCTTGGCAGTACCCAAAACACAGGCTCTTCCGGAGCTACTTCATCGTACAAGATACTGGGGCCTCGGGGTACAATCATTTTCTGTTCTATCTCCCGGAACCTATGATCTAACTCTTCCTCCACCTCCTGTGGAGTGAAAGAACCAGCCGCCCACCAATGGTCTACTACATTATTCTTAATTAATAAGAACCGTGTACGGTCCATCCCCCCCATGGTAGCCGGTAAACAAAGGCGCCCACCATTTGTCACGGTGCTCGTACTCAGTGGCAGGACTAGGGCGTTCTACCTCTGACTCTACCTGAGATGATACACCGGATATACCCACATCAGTAGATCACAGCAATATCTCCTCCCTTTGGCTTTGATATATCTCGTAGGATTCATTTTGTGAACCACTTTGCTGGTATGCCCAGCCTCTACTGGAGTGTGGACCCACGGGCCCTCCCTCTAGATGCAGGAGAAAACAGCACAGGGTTAGGCACAGGTATAACACTTGAATACGGTATCTCCCCATCGGAATCCTCATCGCTCAACTCCCAATCCCGCAAGTCCTTGAAGTATTCGGGGTATTTATATAACTTATCCCTGCTAGGTCCCGGTGGCCCTACTCATGATGGGGCAGGGGCAGTGGCCGGGCCGATGGAGCTATGGGCTGGGGTAGGGGCAACATTCACGTCATTGTCCAGCAAGCAGGTGATACCGCGACCAGTTGACGCTTTCTTAGACGCGCTCTCCACCATGCGTCGGGCTTCCCTGGATGGGCCTCGACTCTGTAGGGTAGCCAGGGCAATGGCTGAATCTATGCTTCATGAGGAGAACACTCTTCCCGGCCTTCTCTTTCCGGTGGAACCAGAGACGACATCAGCAGGGGTGCCCGCAGAATCTCCATCCCTCCGTGGTCACGCACCGGAAGTGCGTCGAGGACCGGCATGGGCAGTGGCGGAGCATCCGGTGCACGGCCGGACGAGTAGGCCTCAAGCATTTCCTTCTCGTCCTCTGCGGTCGCTGCTGTCGCCTGGCGGGGTTAAGGGGGTGGTGGAGTGTCCTTACCGCTCCGCTGCTGTTTGATGATATCGGGCTCCTCTAGGGTCGTCTCGGTCTCCATCTCTGTCTCCGCCGCACTGGGAGTCACCACGGCCGTGGGACTCTTACGGGCCTCCGGCCGCACCAGCGCTCGCCGTCGGATGGTTTCCGGACTCGTCTGCTCCCTCTTGAGGCCTCGGGGGTGGTTCGCCAGTAGGCGCATCGCCACCGACGTCACGCCAACCTCTTCCTCCGAGGATATCAAGATCGGTTCCTCCGCTAGGGAGTCACCAGGTTCTTCGGCGATACAACCAGTGGGTATAGGTACAAAGTAGTCTCGCTCTGGTACCTCCACTGCGGTCGCGCTCTTCTCTGTCGACAGCTCGCTCAGTTCGATAGCGGGCTGGGCCTTGGTTCCTCCCGCTTGGGTATGACGGGGGACCAGGGCAGTCTTGTCTTTGCCTTCCACCAACTCCGTTAATGTTCCCGGAGAGGCACCCCGCGGGGTCTCGATCAACGGCCACGGCTCGTTTGGCCAAAAGGTAGAACGTGCCACATTGAGGGCATCGGGCCTTGGTGCTTGGTACCTGAGCTTCCCGCGTTGTTATTGGGGAGACAGGACCAGGCTTCTGGGGTGGTAGCCTCCATGCTTTCTTAGTGGTGCAGCGCCTCCATCTTCTATACTCCCAGGAATATGGGATAGGATCTGTATAGAAGAACCTCCCTGGTCCAGGGGTTGAATGCTCCAAACTCACAACACAGTCTTTGTATAAAAGTATAGTCTTTTTATTGGTCAGATCAGTGACTCCAAATGTAATGGCGACCAGCAGCCCCAACAACAACAGCAAAGCCCCGTTGTTCACTCTCCTCCTCTCCTTTCCTCCAAGTCTCTCCTCCAACAGGATGGTCTGGCCTGGGGTGTCAATACCCCGCAGCCCACCTCAGAGGTTAGCCTCTGGGTGGAGACTGGATTCTCCCCATCACCCCCAGCAGCGGGGTGAGGGGCATTGGTCCACCGGGTCTATTGTGCTATCAGCTCTACTCAAAGTGGCTGAGTCTCTTTGCTCCTCTCTCTGCTCCTGTACGGCGGCACAGGTGAGTGAATAGTTATTTTGAAAGCTCCTTGTATTGTCCCCGAATATATTTGTGTATAGTTATCATATCCCCTCTTAGACGCCTCTTTTCTAATGTAATTAAATCTAATTTAGCTAGCCTCTCCTCATAAGTTAGATTGTCCATCCCCTTTATTATTTTGGTGACTCTTCTCTGCACTCTCTCTAGTTCCATAATGTATTTTCTTAGAATTGGTGCCCAAAATTGAACTCCATATTCAAGGTGTGGTCTTTCTAATGCTTTGTAAAGGGGCATAATTATGTGTTTACTTCCCTTCCATCCATTGCCCGTTTAATGCAAGATAAGATCTTGTTTGCCTTTGCAGCTACTGCATGACTTTGGGCACTATTACTAATCCTGCTGTCTACAAGCACTCCTAAATCCTTCTCCATAAAGGATTCCGCCAATTTATCCCCATGTAATTTGTAAGTCGCCTTTTTATTCTTGCATCCCAAATGCATAACCTTATATTTATCTGTATTAAACCTCATCTGCCATTTACCTGCCCACGTTTCCAGTCTCTCCAAGTCCTTCTGAAGAGAAATTATATCCTGCTCTGATTCTACTACATTACACAATTTAATATCATCAGCAAAGATGGAGACTTTGCTCTCGATCCCAACCTCAAGGTCGTTAATAAACTAGTTAAAAAGAAAGAGTCCCAGTACCCCTCCAAGAAACAGATAAGACTTTCAAAATTAAGAAACTGCTTATATCTGCTTATTTCATGCTATATGTTTGGGGCTGGGAGAAATGCTTAACTAACGGAGATGTGAATTAATTGCATAGGATTTCACTAGAAATACTCCCAAGTGAATAGAAGCTTTGTTCCCCCCCCTGTGTTTGGATGATTCCTGATGAAAAGAAAAAGGCACAATAAAGCCTATTATAATTTCACCTTATAAAGTCTCCAATTGTTTACCTCTGTGAACGTCCGTCTACATACCCATGTTCAAGTGTGATTGCCGTTATTTGTATTTTTGTTTGTATCACCCTAAATTTACTTGCGAGGATCTTACTGGCTTTATTTCCTTGGTCATACTGCACGCAAGGACATTACGTCATCACGGAGCGCAGCTACCAACTGATTTGAGCGCCGGATATCGCAGAGAACTCCAGGCAGGGCGGTGTGTTCCTGGTATCGTTGGAAATCGTTTCATACCATCACCAAGCCCAGGACATCCTGCAAACAACGTGGTTCAATACCATCCTGGAACCAAGGATTTATTCCAGTACCTGTTGCAGTTACCGGATGGTGGTGATTATATCACAATATGCTTTTAAAACTTGTACCCATGTGAGTGCATTTTTAATCCCCCCCTCCCCCTCCCCTCAATAAATTTACGTTTTTACGCTATGGGGTGTGCGCTCTCTCCTCTCTCTCTTCTGCAGATTCCTTTCGGATGTGGTTAATCCTTTGAGAGCAGCCGGAAACCCCCAACACCATTTGCATTTTTCATTTTTCTATTTTTATTGGACAATCCAATTGAGGACTGGTATCACTCTCTTTCTATTGTTTTTTATATTTTTTATATTTTTTATATATTTCATATTACCCCTGTGAACGTCCGTCTACCGGAACCCTACCGCCTAATTAACCCGCCCCCTAGATGATGTACAGTTAGATCAGGGGAGAGCCATTTTTTCCCGCACCCCCTGTGGCTGTCGCCTGCTCTCCGCACACCCCCCTCATCCTCCTCCTACCTTACCGTGGTACCCAGTATCTGGGCATCATGATGTCACGTTGCCATAGCAATGTGATGTTGCATGACAAAGCGGCGTCATTTGACGCCGCATTGCCCTGGCGACGCTTCTCAGATGCCGGCTGCTGAACCATGGTAAGTAAGGTTTACAGAGGCCTCTTAGCAGCTTCCCGGCCCACTTAATTAAGTGCCTCAGGAAGCGCGCGGGGCCTCGTAAACCCGCACCCCCCACAGTTAATCTCGCGCCCCCAGTTTGCGCACTGCTGCAATAGATGAAGAATATGGTCATAAGCCTCCTCTCATGATGAAGATCCTCATATTTTTGTATCTATATATCAGGGGGAAGGAAATACTATACAACCTGCATTTTACCTTCAGCGCTGGGGAACACGGCTCCAGACAGGGGACAAAATGACTGCAGACGGGGAGATGGATGAGCAGCCGCATCTAAAAGATGAGTATTGGTTTTCTTCCAAGCAGATGGTCCATCAGCATAGGATAACTCTGGGGGATCCCATTCAGAAGCACGGAAGTCTGCAGTGTTAATCGTTCAGGGTTCAAAACTCACTGTTGTCAGGGCTGCGGACAGGCCAAGGACTTCAGCATGTTGGTCCGTGCTCGAAAATGGTTAAATCTGTTCAATCTATATGGAACAACCAAAATACAGTGCATTCCACAGCCAGCATCAACATTAGTTGATGTAAGTTTATTCTTTTAATCAATCTATTTGATCAAAGTTTTCTGTGTCCCTATCATTATTTCTTGGAATGAGGCCCCAATTCATGGGTGGTGGTACAAATGCTGGTGCGTGTTGAAATGTTTTGCGGCCAATTCGCAACTGCCGTAAGGCAATCCTTACCGCAAAGTGGATTGATGAAGTCACAGGAAAGTGTCGGAGCAAAGTCTCTCTACACTCAGAAAGGGTATATGGCAGAGATATAACCGTAGGGGCTAGATACTAAATATAACCCTGATGAAGTAGCTTATGCTATGAAACGTGCGTTGGATATATTTAGTATCTAGCCCCTACGGTTATATCTCTGCCATATACCCTTGCTGAGGTGTAGAGAGACTTGCTCCGAACTTTCCTGTGACGTCATCAATCCTCTTTGCGGAAAGGGTTGCCTTACGGCAAGTCGCGAATTGGCCGCAAAACTACGTGGACTTTCCGGAGAGATGAGCCTGACGGCGGTTCCAGCGGGCACGGTGCAAAGACGCTCTTGCAGACTTCGTAGAGCCAGACTAAGACAGCCAGTGACGGCCTAAAACGATGGACGATCAGCGTTACCTCACCCATCTTGGTGACACGGCGGTTGCTGCGGTTCTACGGTTCCTGTGCGTCTGTTGGTGCCGGGTAACATGTTAACCTAAGTGCACGATGTGCCTACTTTTGTCTTCACTGATGTACGCAGATATCATACCTTTTAATATATATTAATTGATTTTAACTTACTTCACCATTTGCGTCTGCGCTTGTTTTCTTTTGTTTCAGTTCTAGGAGTGATTTCTCACTCCTATATCCACAGCTGCAGACCTTATACCTTCCAAGGCTGTGTTATATTTATATCACTTAGGTGTATATGGGTTATATTCCCTTATTGCAATAGAGGGTTTCTTTGCGCACTTAAAATCTTTTTTTTTGTAGGTGCCACATTGAGACTGCATATGTTGACATTATTGTGATCATGTGTAGCCTTGACATGGGGAGAGACATGCAGAGAAGAGAGAGACCAAGTGAAAGACAGATCTCCTTTAATAAGCAGGGATACTCCATAAGACACCTTTCAGTCGGAAGACACCTTACAGTCGGAAGACACCGTTCAGGCAGAAGACACCTTTCAGCCTAGACGTCTTATAGCCCATTTATTACAGTTAGGTAGGACTATAGTCCACGCAATAAATGTATTTCAGTAATATTATTCCATCTTGATTACAACAATAAAGAATATACTCAAATCACACCACATGAGTTTATTGTCATCAAGTGTGACTCATTTAGTTAGTCTTCCCCTTATAGCATTCCTAGAAAAGTACAAATGTAGAGCTGTTGGCTGTATCAGCTTCTTTTTAAGTACCGAGATATACACCAATTCTACATTTCATTGACATTCACTGGTTTGTAAAAGTGTTTCTGGATAATAATTGGGATAATTAAATGTGCTAAACACTTGTTGATCCAGGGATTCATCCGACTGCCAATTCTTGGAGTCAGGAAGGAATTTATTGTCCCCTTAATGGGTTTTTTTGTTTGCCTTCCTCTGGATCAATAATTATAGATATAGGATAAAGTATCTGTTGTCTAAATTTGGCATAGGTTGGACTTGATGGACGTACGTTTTTTTCAACCTTATCTACTATTTAACAATGTAACTGTATGTACTTTAAAAGTTAGGTTTTTCAAACACTTGTGCACACACAGTACTTCCTCCTGATAAGATGGTCCCGATACGGTTTGTGGGGGAAAATAGCCATACTTCCCTGTATTGAAGAATATCACATTAAAAGTATTGTTGCTGCAGACAGTGTGTGAGTTCTTCAAATTTGCTTTTCATTTTGAGTCCTGGCTACTCTTTCGTTTTTTGTATACCGTCTCTGTGATAATGCTCCGGCAGCTTTTATTCGAAGTAATCACCGGCTTGTACCTGGCATGTTCCTGGAATGCCACACTGTTCACCCGGAGCATGCCGGGCTCCTTTTGCCTTCCCAGCCAGGCGCATGCCCGGCTGACGCGCGGTTGATGTGTTCATTAATAATGGTTCTGGATTTACTAGGCTGCAATGCTTCACGTGTCCGCCAGATGGCATAAATTCATGAATTGTAATGCAGTATATATATATATTATATATATAATAGTAGGTACATAGATATATATAGATATATTAGTATATATATATACTATATATATATATATATATATATTATATATATATATGAAATCTGTCTAACAACACCCCTATAATCCCTAACACTCAGTGACTGTACCATACAGTCTGTATATGCACATCAATGATACTGTAGGCCGGCGTTAAATACATTTAAAACACATTTTTATTCATAGTGTAATGTGCAGGGGGTCTTCCGGAGCTGAACCGCGTTGGTTTCAGGTCCGGGGACCCACTTCTCCCCTAGATACAAGCCCCCTTTATGAGGTGCCGGTATCCCTCTTGCATTTAAAGGTCCCGATCACGTGACAACGCGACATGTACAGTAAACAAAGCAGAAGGATACCGCACCACCCCTAAAGGGGCTTTGTATCTCGGGGAGCTAGGGTCGTCCCCGGACTTAAAACCAAAAACTTTTCTGCTCCGGAACCCTCTGCACATGTACAGTCATAATAACAACACATATATAAATAAACACTCGTTTCCTTACCTTTGCGCTATGTGCTAATGGTAACGAAGCAGCATCTGTATTTTAATATAATAGTTGAACAGTGAGCAGGGGTTTCCCTGAGCCAGAATTAATTTCTCAGGGACCCCCTGCTCCTGCACAATATTATTAAAATACAGAAATGCTGCTTCATTACCATAGCTGATAGCCGCTAAGGCAATAGAAGGGTTAACCCACCGTGCCCGCTTTATTGTGGGGTAGCGGGGTGGGTTAAGGGGGTTTTGCCCTTGGTGTGAGTTTAGACTTGCGGGGAGGTTGCCGGGTGCACTTAACCCCCTTCACGGTACCGGTAGCAGTAATACCGCCTAGCGGTCATGAAGGGGTTAAACCCCTCCCGCTACCCCCCCCACAGCCCTAAACAACCATACGTGGGGCTAATACCCCCTTCACCCACTCCCTGCTACCCCAATAAAAAAACTCACACACAGCAGCGCCCAAAAAATAAATAAATCAATCTAATAAATAATTAAATAAATAAATAATATAAATAAATACATTTAAAATACATTTTTATTCATACTGTAGATTGTGCAGGGGGTCTCCGGAGTGAACCGCGTTTGGTTTCAGGTCCGTGGACCCCCTGATACAGCCCCCTTTATGAGGGGCCGGTATACCTCAGCATTTAAAGGTCCCGACCCCACGTGACCTGCGCCTGTAAACCAAGCAGAGGACTCCGGCACCCCCTAAGGGGCCTGTATCTCGGGGACAGGGAGTCCCCAGACCTAAAAAACCAAAGCGGTTCAACCCAGAACCCTCTGCACATCTCACTATGAAAAAAATGTATTTTAAATGTATTTATTTATATTCATTTATTTATTTAGATTTATTTATCAATTGTGTTGCTGCGGTGTGTGAATTTTTTTTATTGTGGGTAGTGGGGGTGGGTGAAGGGGTATTATCCCCTTGGTTTGTTTAGGGCTTGGGGGGGTATGGGGTCACTTAACCCCTTCACGCACCGTAGCGGTATTAACTGGGGTTGATGCAACCCGCAACCCCCCCCCCCCCGCAAGTCCTAACTCACACCAAGGGCCAAACACCCCCTTCACACCACCCCCGCTACCCACAATAAAAAAATTCACGCACAGCACCCCACAATTAATAAATAAATCTAAATAAATAAATAAATACATGAAGATAAATAAAATATATGTATATATATACAGTATATATATATTGTGACAAGTCCAAAGATGTTAGGGCAGCTTTCTGCCCCATTTAGAGCAGAAGTGCAGGAATAGTTAATGATCCGTCCACAGCTTCCCATTAACTCAGAGCATCGGGATGGAAAATCCAGACCACAGATTACAATGGCTCTAGTTCTCCCCTCACCTCTCTCTTCTAATCACAGCACACGTATTAGAGCAGGGAGGTTTTGCATTTCACTCTCTCTCCTTGGAGCCTGGGGGCTGGGGGTGTCGCTACTCTCCTGCATCCAGATCGAGGTTGACGGCCTCTTCCGTATGACAGTACCAGAGGATTTGCCTTCTGGACCCACGAAACAGATAAGAAAAACACAATGATTACTGCTGTGCTAAAAGACTGCGCTGTAATCTGTGTCCCTAAATGAGAACGAGCATTGTTAAGCTGGGGACCAGTTTAGTTGGCCAGCAGTCTGTTAAGAGACTGATCTGATGTGTAGTTAGATCCCTGAAGGATAGATTTGCTCTATATATTTTGGTTTTATTTCTTGCGAAATAACGAGTGGGAAATATTGTAACACTGAATGTGTGAAACGCTGAATGAAAGTATCTGAGTACCTCTAACCTACACATGTTAAAGCGCAGTAACCTTAAGTTGGATAAAATAAAGCAGCAGAAGCCTGGAGAGCAGCCACATCCTTTGCATGATCCTGTTTGTTGTATAATTACCCCTAGAAGACTGTGTCGGGAAGAACCCGACCAGACGTCATCACTACAAATAGGGCGTTTTGTCACAATATATATATAGTATATAATATATATCTATATATATATCTATATATATATATATATTATAATATATATATCATATACTGTTATAATATATATATATAATAACAATCCCTATCATATATACAGTATATATATACTGTATGTATCTATATATCATCTATAATATATATATATATATATATATATACTATATATAGTATATCTATCTATATAGTATATTCTATTACTGTATATCTACTGTATAATGGGATTATTGTATATATATCTACTATCTAATATATATTAATATAATATATACTATATATATATATATCATAACAGTAAATCTATACCTGTAATAATACTGTCCCTAATATTATAGGGATTGTGTGTATTATAGATATTCATATAATATATATCATATAATATATATATATCTATATGATCTATTATCTCTCTACTCTCTCAGATCTCTACTTAGATCACTTATCATCTATCTCTACCTCTCTCTATCTATCTATCTTACATATCTACTACTCTTCTCTCATATCTCATATCTGCTCTCTCATACTCCTCTCTCCATCTCTTCCTCATTCAATACTCCTCTCTCTCACCCCCACACCCCCCCGTCATATCCCCACACCACCTCCCCAATCCGCCATAGAAATGATGAGAAGGATTATCAAAACCATACTGCCTCCTACAATAGACACGTCCTCCAACAGCACCCCTACATGACAATGACTTCCTTTAAATAAATGCCCTAACTGACTTACATCTAAATCAATAAAAGAAAAAGAAAAACCTCCTGACACGCTTGCAATAAACAACATACAGTACATGCGATCCCCTTTATCCCCTGCTTTTGAGTGTATCTGTGTAAAGCCTCGTTCCCACCCTAATGTTTCTTGTTACAATCTCTCTGCTTCAATTAATCTTTTTTAATAAAGCCCCTCCCCCCTAATGTGTGCTGGGTTAAATCTCTCATGCCCTTCATGTAATCTGTTTACAAGCGCCCTCCCCCAAGCGTTCCCTTGTTCTGTTAAATCTCCTCCCATGTGTTGCTAGGTGAGTGCCAGTTATTGTAAATGTGGGAAGGTGGATTGGGTTATACCCCACCTCCCTTGCACTGTGATCTGTATAAAGCCCCCTCCGCCTCATGTTTCTGTTAATCTCCCTCGCCTGTATTGCTGTGAGTGCAGTGTATGTAAATGTGGGGAGGTGGGGTGGGACCCGATTTGCATAACCTGATGAGGTCTAACCCACCCTCACCCCTCCCCCACATACCGTTCCTCCCCTCCCCCCCCCCCATCCTGCCCAGCCCTCCGTTTCCTCGTCCTGAAAAACAGACATAATTAAAACATCAAAGTAATGTCCCAACCCCTTATCAACCCAGTAGCGTTATTAACCCTACAGTCATTAAGGGGTTAACCCCCCCCTGCACTCCCCCACCAGGACAACCATCGGGATGCCGACATACCCTCCCAACGCATCCCACAACCCACCCCCCCCGTAGGCCTAACCACCCTCAACCAGTACCCACCAGGGAGTGCCCTACCCACATACCGTTGAGGAAACACCCGCCCCCCACCTACCCAGTACCCACAATAAAAACAACGATGACCCACAATAAACATCATTCTATTTATAATATACCACTTACCCACCCCCTGTGCCCCCCCATAATCATGTTTATTATTTTAACAAACAGGGTTCATAACGCAAGCCCCACGCGAGATCCCCGGTGGCTGGCGTGGGCACCTGGACACCTACAGGGTACAGCCAGCCCTTTTTAAACCGGTTCTGGAGGCCTGCTGGGTGCCTCACGCCAGCATCACACAAGCATGCTCCCCATGTGGTCTACTGGGGTCACCGGGGCCACAATTGGGGTCCCCACGGTACGCCAAGATTTCTGGGAGCCCGTGGTCAGACCCCCACAGGTGTCTGTGGGCGCTCCGGTGTTTGCCCACGGGGGCCTGGGAACTCACGTGTCATCACTCGGGGTCCTCGGTGTCAGACCTGACAGAAGTGGACCATCACACAATCAGTCATCCCCGCACCTACCGGTCGGTGTGTCCCACGCACAGAAGTGGACCACACATGCTTACATCACCGCATACACCTACTGGTCGGCGGTGCCCCCACAAAGTTGGTGACCACACGCTTCATCCCCGCATGTTGTCACCTGTGGACACACCAGCTCTGTAACCCCGTGATATACCCGACCGAGAACCCGCATTGGTCTCCAGAGTCTCACGCGGAACCACGGAACAAACCCTGAATGTAAAAAAATAAACTGGACTATACTTCAATACAATATCACCCCCCTCCCCCCCCAACACCTAAGCAGTACAATAATGGCAAAATAACTATTATCCAATATGGATATAGATTATTGCCGCATTTTAAAACCATTAACTAGCATATTCAAATAATAAGTGACTACTGACCCTCATCAATACGAAGTGTCCGTCGCCAGGCACATCCTTGTCTTGTCCACAAAATACATTGCCAAAAACAAGCCAATACATTGCAATTACATTCAGAATCAATTAACCCTTAACCACCTTATCGGATAATAACCGCAAAAGTCTAATTAAGGGTTAACCACACTGGCCCGATACCCACCCTTCACCCATGATTTTGTACAGTGGCTTCATCAGAAACTCCTAATATTACAGTATATATATATATATAATAATATATAGATAGAGGAGTAGAGAAGAGAGAGAGAGGGAAGAGAGAAGAGAGAGAGAGGAAGAGAAGGAGAGATGAGAGAGAGAGATACAGTATATACACACACATGATGAACCAATATACAAAAAATGTAGAAGGGTTATCAAAACCATACTGTCGTACAAATAACACTTCTCCATAAAGACCACTACATTACAATGAATTTCCTTTAATAATCCTAACTGATCTTACAATCTAAATCATCAAATGACAAAGAAAAACCTCACCTTCCAATCCATACATAGCATTTACATGTATAAATATGCATAAAACTATGCACCATATACATTCTACAATGAATGTTAACATATCATTGCAAGCTAATACAACACTTCCAACAATTAATAAATAATTTAATGATAATAAATCATTTAAAATACATTTTTATTCATAGTGTAATGCACCGACACACTTTATTCGAGCAAATACCCAGTATGTACCTGGCAGATACCTGGAAGTCGCCGCTTCCCACCTCTGACAAGCCCCTTGCGTTTGCCTTCCCAGCCTGGGTTCATGCCTGGCTGACGGCGGCTGATCTGTAAATGATCATGATTAGGATTTAATAGCTGCAATGGCTTCGCGTGTCTAACCAGATGGCATAAATTCATGAATTGTAATGCAGTAATATATATATACTGTGCAGTATTGCAGCCAGCAGGATAAAATGACTTTCAATCCCTGCCTAGAAAATAAACTACTCAATGCACTCGGGCGAGAAAACAGTCACAACACACTTCTACAATACACCGCGGTATACCGCGAATTCGTGGTACTAGCCGAGCTCAAATAAATGTGTGTCGCCAGTGTGATGTGCAGAGGGTCCCGGAGCAGAACCGCTTTGGTTTTAGGTCTGGGGACCCCCTGCTCCCCAGATACAGGGCCCCTTTAGGGGGTGCCGGTATCCCTCTGCTTGTTTACAGGCCGCGTTCACGGGATCGGGACCTTTAAATGCTGAGGGATAACGGCACTCTAAAGGGGGCTGTATCTCGGGGAGCAGGGATCCCTGACCTGAAACCAACGCGGTTCAGCTCCGGAACCCCCTGCAAATCTACACTATGAATAAATGTATATTAAATATTTTTAATGTGCCGATGTTTGCGCAGAGAGAGCAGCGGTTCTCTCTCTGCTGCAAACACACTCGCCAGGGGACGGCCTAGAGTAGCATTGATGTGCATATACAGTACTGTTGTGAGTATGTTAGGGTCATAGGGGTTGTTGTTAATACAGTATATACTGTTATATATAGGATATTACTACATACAATTCATTAATTTCTCGGCTTCATAGAGACAACAGCTCGCAAAGCCGCCACATGCGTTTTTACACGCATTGCTGATTACAGCCAGCGGGAATAAAATGTTTAAAAACACGGGTGCGATATAAGCTATATACCCCGGGAGAAACGATACAAAAACCGCACATCACTGGGATATTCCGAAATTCGCGGAACTAGCCAACTTCGAATAAAGTTGGTCGCCACTGTATTCTACAGAAGAATATCTTGGAACTGCAGTACCCCTTTATTCCAGCAATTGACAATGGTGAGTGCACAATACTCTAGCTCTTTTTTAACAAAAACATTTTTTAAAGTACAGTATGTATCTTTGCCAAATTTGGAGAAATTAACCAATTTTTTAGTAAAAGGGATTTACTTAACTTTTTTGGTAAACTATAGATAACGGTCATTATCTACAGTATCTATGGACATTATAGAGTATCCAAAGCCAGGGTGTGCAGCGCACAGCAGTAGAGAGGAGCAGGTCTTGCAATAAAAGTCCTTTATTAACAATTCATGATGTGGGACAACAGCAAACCTTCAACGCGTTTCGTTCAAAGGAACTTTATCAAGAAGTGCTGTGTATTAAAAGCATCAATTTAAGTACAGTCTGACTGCCTGGTTTCGTGCCAAATCATGAGACTCATAATGTGGTGTTAACCAATGAAAATCATAGTCCTCGCGCATCGCGCGGCGCCAGTGCTCTATGTAAACTCTATGGTTCTATGGTTCCCCCCGCGCATGCCAGAGTGCCATGGATCCCACTGCCAATCATCAGCCGTGTTAGACAGGAGACACACGCCCCTCCGGGCGGTTCTTCAGCATAACACAACACCTCTGATAATGCAGGGTGACTCCTCCTCCCCTCTCCGTTGTCCGCGCATCGCGCTGAGATCCCCATGTTAAAATGAATAAATGACTCATATCTTGCCTTACAACAAGGTGGTTTGGGGATAATTCAAAACGGAAAATCATAATGAGAACAATGTTGTTTGGGCTGGGAATCTAAGGCAGTGAACTGTACTCAGATGGAATTACATATGGGCAAAATATGAATGTATAATTATATACAGAGTCAAACATAATACTATAAATTAAACCAAGAATATGTAATACACTTAATGAAAAAAGAAAAAAAACATATATAACAAGACAATTTATATTTATTATTAAAAGTTATATTTATCAAAAATTGTGTATAAATGATAAAAAAACAATAAAAACCTTTCTTTTTTTTTAAAAGCAACAGATGTGTCTTGTGCCTTATTTAAGCAACAGCAAATTGCATGCCCTGCTGGATGAAGATGGTAATTATATAAGTTTATTATTAATAACATTTTAGTTTAATGTGGAGTATTATACATGTGTATATTGTATTTTTAACACCTTAACCTGACTAATATAAACTTAATATAAATAATAAATAATTTTGTTATATAACAAAAGGTGGGTGCTAAATTAGAAGTTGAACTTATTATACTTCTAAATTAAGTTTTCCAGAAAAATTCAAAAAAAATTCAAAAAAAAAAATTATGAAAAAACTATTCGTACTTGTTACCATAATTGAAATGATTGAGACAGAGTCTGAATATATCTTCATGGAGACGTTATTAATTAATTTTGCTCATACTGTATATTATATAGGGGTATCAATAAATACCAATGAAAGGCCTATGATCATATTTTTCAAATATGTTGTTTTGCCAAGACCCATACACTTATTTAAGAAAATGATTGATATTCCATTCTACATTTATTCCATCAGGGTACCTTGTTCTTAATGTAAATATCCAGTAGGATTATCTACAGTCTAATATTTTCTCAATGTTACCCCCTCTTTCTTTTCTAATTATCTTCTCAATACCTATAAATGAGAAATTACTGATTCCTCCTTGTCCACATTCTGAAAAGTGTTTAGAGACAGGGTGTTCCATATCCTTTTTACGTATTAACCTGCAATGTTCTTGCATCCTGATTTTTAATGCCCTTGTGGTCCTGCCGGCATATCTCTTCCCACAGCCACAATTGATGAGATACACTACAAATGTAGTGTTACAATTAATAAAATTGTGTATTGTATGGCGTTTATGTGGACTGTGGGAAAAGACATGTCGTGCAGGTTTCATAAACTGACACATGTTACAATGATTGCATCTAAAGGATCCTTTGGTCACAAAATGATCTAAGTTCTTAATAGGTGTTGATACTACACTCGGAGATAAAAATGTAGCTAGTGTCTTTGCTCTTCTGTAAACAAATTTGGGACCCTTGTCTATGTATTCCTTGAGAATTGGATCCATCCGTAGTAATTCCCAGTGTTTATTCACAATTTTGGTTATTTGACTGCTTGATTTACTATATTGTGAAATAAACAACGGACATGTTCTGTCCTCTTTGTTGTCTTTTTTTGTTGTTGTTGTTTCAGTGTAAGTGCCCATCCTCCTCACTCTGGACTCGGGTGGCATTACTGTTACTCGTTCAATTTCTTTGACCTCCTGTAGTGTATTCTGGAGGGTCTCCCGATCATATCCTCTCTCAATAAATTTATTTGTCAGCTCCTCAGACTGAGTTATGAAACTGTCAAGAGTTGAACAGTTCCGCCTCAGTCTGAGGTATTGACCTTTGGGTATTCCCTTAATCACTGATCTGGGGTGGCAACTGTCCGCTCTAAGAAACGAGTTACGAGAATTTGGCTTCTTATAAATATCTGATTGTATTTTTTGATTGATGTCAACATAAAATAGAATGTCCAGGTAGCTAATGTGATGAGTATGATAATTAATAGTGAGTTGAATATCAAGAGTGTTATTATTTAAATATTTTATAAATTCTAATAAAGTGTCAGTGTTCCCGTGCCAAATAAAAATAAGATCGTCAATAAAACGTTTATAGAAAATAATATTGTGCCTATAAAGATTTGTGCTACCAAAAATGAAATTGTTCTCCCACCACCCCATGAAGAGGTTGGCATAGGAGGGGGCAAAACTTGTCCCCATTGCCGTCCCCCGAAGTTGCAAATAAAATTTGTGATCAAAAAGAAAATAATTGTGCGTGAGTAAAAAAAGTATCGATTCCATAATAAATGTGGTTGTAAGTATTGAGCTACCTGGACATTCTATGAAATGGCGGACAGCCGTCATGCCCAGATCATGTTGAATGATCGAATACAGGGAGACCACATCCATAGTGACCCACAGGTAATCCTGATTCCAACTAATGTGTTGTAGTTTAGTTAGCAGGTCCCCCGAGTCCAGAATGAAGGAGGGCAAATTCCTAACGAAAGGTTGCAAATATGCATTCACATATTGAGACAAACCATCTCCCAAAGATCCAATACTGGAGACTATTGGCCGACCAGGAGGGTCGACCAAAGTCTTGTGGATCTTTGGGAGATGGTGATATATGGGAATGATAGGATGGCGATTAACAATAAAGTCTGGTTCATTTTTAGTCAAAATATGTGTAGCTGTCCCCAGATCTACAAGCTCGAGGAGTTCCCTCAAAAAACAGTCCGTGGGGTCCCGTGGTAGTACAGAATAGGAGGACACATCCCCAAGTTGGCGAAATGCCTCCTTGAAGTAGTCACTCCTACTCTGCACCACCACAGCACCCCCATTGTCTGCATTCTTAATTACTAGCATTGAATTATCTTGCAGTGACTTAATAGCAATTCTCTCCTCCTTGTTGAGGTTGTCATACCTCGAAGGGGAGAAGGAAAAGCCCTGAGCTAGCAATCTGAGATCACGGACCACAAGGTTCTCAAACATATTCAGATATGGACCTTTCGCAAAAGTGGGGTAAAAGACAGATTTCTCCCTGAGTTTTGATTGCCAATCTCCTAAAATATGTGTTTGTGTGTCTTCTAAAGTGTTACCTTCTAGAAAAAGATCTTCCATGTCCCTAAGTATACAATCGTCTCTGAAAGAGTCAGGGGTTCCTATATTGGGGGAGGAAGATGGTAAACAAGAAGGGTTAGTTGTTTTACATGTGGTTGAATCAGACACCTCATCAGGTATTTGCCCTAGAGTTATCTCCGTCTGGGGCCCACCTCCACTATTCGAGTGATGGAAAAAAAAATTTAAGGTAAGTTTACGTACGAACTTATGGACACCGATCACTACACCAAAGAGATCGACGTCCATAGTAGGAGCATATTTTAATCCTTTATTAAGGAGTGGGGTCTCAGCAGGTGACAACTCTATACCTGAGATATTAATAACGTTATTGGTACAAGTTAGTAATTCTTTTTCCTTTTGTTTGCTCTCTTGCCACCCGTGTCTTTTCCCCCCCCCCCTCCTTGTCCTCTTTCGTCTCTCCTGAACATGAGATAGTTTTTTGACTGTTGGTCAGTTTGGTAAGTGTATTTTTGTTTTGCGGCTGTAGATTCCCCACGGGCCATCATGCCGTCTGACGGACGCCTCTCATCTCTGGGGTGATCTGTGTTCCCACGTTGAGAATTGTTTGATCTATTCTCCATGTCCATAAATGAGACTGAGTGTGATGTAGTCTCCACATCAGACAGTTCAGAGTCCCCGCTTTGATAATCAAAGTTGCTCGTTTTTAAAATAGATTTGCTTGGGGTTGATCTGCGTGATTGATTATTAGGTGTATCCCTTGAAAAACGGTCAAACACAGGAACAGTTCTCTGCCAATTGTATATCTGATTTTTTTCGTAGTCTATGCGATCACGATCATATTTGTTTTGTTTGCGTATCATAATTTCTCTTTCTGCCTCCTCCACTGTCTTGGCTAATATCTGGTCATATTTGGTGAAGCCCTCAATGTCCTTAAATTTCCGCAGTTTATCCTGAAGTTCTTTAATCTGTGTATCTAATGTTGATTTCTCTTTGATCTTGTGTTGCAAAATTAATTCCATTAGGCCAAAGGAACAGGTGTTCAGCATGGTGATCCACTGTTCTTCAAAATTTTTGTCAGGAAAACCAAAAGTTGGTGCTTTCTTCATTCTAAGGCCCCGTGGAATTCTTTTCATTTTAAGATAATTCTCTGTGGCCACTATATCCCACCAAATTCGGGTTTTATAAATCAACAGTCTTTCTAGTTTTTGAAAATATATTTTCAGATCACAGATATCATTTGTGTCGGTTTCTACTACATTTTCAAAGACTCGGAGGGCTTTTTTTCTTCTACCTGTATCATCTCCACAATTAAAAGTGTATGCAACTGGAGTTATATTCTCTTGTAAATCCTCCATATCATCCATTGAGGTTCCTACAACAATGTGAATCAGAGTTCATAAAACAATTGAAAAAATGCACAGACCTGCTCCTATTGAGAACAATCAATTATATATATTCATGTAGCAATTCCTTAGTTCATCACCAGTCCACTTATGCACGAGCCACCACAGGGCATGCAATTTGCTGTTGCTTAAATAAGGCACAAGACACATCTGTTGCTTTTTAAAAAAATGTTTTTATTGTTTATTTTTTATCATTTAATACACATATTTTTGATAAATATAACTTTTAATAATAAATTGTCTTGTTATATATGTTTTTTTTTCTTTTTTTCATTAAGTGTATTACATATTCTTGGTTTAATTTAAGTATTTATGTTTGACTCTGTATATAATTATACATTCATATTTTGCCCATATGTAATTCCTATCTGAGTACAGTTCACTGCCTTAGATTCCCCAGCCCAAACAACATTAGTTCTCATTATTGATTTTCCGTTTTGAATTATCCCCAAACACCTTGTTGTAAGGCAAGATATGAGTCATTTATTCATTTTTAACATGGGGAATCCTCAGCGCATGCGCGGACAACGGAGGAGGAGGAGGCGTCACCCTGCATTATCAGAGGTGTGTTTATGCTTGAAGAACCGCCCGGAGGGGCGTGTGTCTCCTGTCTAACACGGCTGATGATGGCAGTGGGATCCCTGGCACTCTGGCGTCGCGCGCATGCGCGGGAACCAATAGAACCATAGAGTTTACCATAGAGCACTGGCGCCGCGCGCATGCGCGAGGACTATGATTTTCATTGGTTTAACACACATTATGACGTCATGATTTGGCGCGAAACCAGGCAGTCAGCTGTACTTAAATTGATGCTTTTAATATACACAGCACTTCTTGATAAAGTTCCTTTGAACAAAACGCGTTGAAGGTTTGCTGTTGTCCCACATCATGAATTGTTAATAAAGGACTTTTATTGCAAGACCTGCTCCTCTCTACTGCTGTGCGCTGCACACCCTGGCTTTGGATCTTCACTCAATACAGCTGCACGCTTTGGAAGGGAGACTGGGAAGGAAAGAATATTACAGTGAGTACTAAACCTGGGGCTACCTAATGAGGAAAGAGGGGGCTGTCTATGGGCAACCCACTCCAACCTTCAAGGTACCTTATGCCCATTTAAAGGCACAGTACAAAGAGTAAAACTGTTATTACCCAGATAACTCTCCCTTCCTTCAATACAGTCCCAGCACTTTTTGAGCACCATCACAAACACACAAATGACATTATAGAGTAGCCTGGAATCTACTCTACCGCCACGTAACTTCTTTAGTAGTGTTTAATATGCAACAGTGTACATATATAGCAAGACTAACGTCTTTGCTGCCTTGACGGTGGCAAGAAATGATTAAGGCTATAAGGGTTCCCATTTAGAAGCATTGACCCCCTGTAGTGCAATCACGGTAGACACTTTCCCCAGCGCCACTGACTTTTGCTTGTCCGTCCGAGGTGCTGGGAGGAGTAAGTCTTAATACATCTGTACAAACACTTTCTTGAAATTTAATATAAGCTGCATGTATTGTTCCACATTTTTCAATACGGCTTACCAGCGGGACGCACGCCAGGATCGTAAGACCAGCAGAACAAAGCAACATGTCTCAGTGAGTACACTATCTGACCCATTCAGGGGATTATGGACACTTTAACACTGTGATTACTGGCTTGGATCTAGAGCTGCAGGTTTACATATACCTACCTGCCGCACTACTTTACAGGGCAGGGCCGCGATGTTGGGAGTCTTCCCCGCAAGCTCATATCTTTGATCCAGAGCTCCAGTGACTTCTACAGCACAGGACTGCATGGACTGTTATACAGAGGTTCTGATCCAATTCTTGATTTTGTACATTGATGTCTCTTTCCTGCTTTTTGGCAAATTATACTCACTTAGATTTTTATAGCATCACTCAGGAGATTCAATTCGCTAAATTCTAAATGTATTGTTCCACCGCCTACTACTTCAGTCACTAAATCAGATAAATTAAATGAACCTGAATAAACCCCACCAAAATGTTTTACTTGTCAAGAAAATTACTATAATTGAACATATTATTAACTACTGTATGTCTTATAGAACTTTGTTTTATTTTAATCAGCATGTTGTTCATATAAATATATATGGATTGATTCAGATGGCAAGAAGATACATTATACAACAAGTACCAATCATAGATTGTGGTGATATAGTCCAAACAAGGTCATGTAAAAAATTAGTTTTTCCCCCATATGATATAATTTAATCTATTATCAATTGCTCTTTATATATATATATATAAATAAATATATATATATATGAATGAATGACATAATTACCAGTCCAAAGTCCAGCAAATTGAGACAGCACACTGCATAAATTAGTCCAAAAACAATTGTATTATAACAAAAGTTATAAGGGGGAGGGGAGGGGGAGGTGGACGGGGAGATTGATAATAGATTAAAGTAGTATATCATAAGGGGAGAAAACTAATTGGAAAACTAACCCGAGAAGGTTCTGTTGAAAGATTGTATCTAGTGTAATTGAATTGTTCGTATAATAAGGCCATGACCTTACCCAGTAGGGGATTGCTGGCAGTACAGAATGCACAGTCATAAGGCAGACCTCAGATTAGGGAAAAATATAAAGTTAGTCTTCGGGAAAATCTACACTAAGCGTAGCTCGTGTAGTTACTGTAAGTTTGAGGATATAGTTCAAGTTAACCCCAGCTAAAAATAAGCTAGCTTAGAGCCAGAAGTAGACATTTGCATCCATTCAGCCTGAGGCTAACAAACAGCAATTAATTTGGTGGCACCAAAGTTATGCAAAATTAGATTTATAAAGCGTTCATATCCATGTATGTAGGTAAGTCCAAAACTATTGTGCATCCACCATCAAATAGTCCAAACTATATTGAAAAAGAGAATAGAGGCTGGGTGCACCAGTTTCCTCAAAAATTCTACATTTTATTCATCCAAAATATTTTAAAGATAACAGTACAGAAAAGATTTAAAAAAATGCATGCCTATATCTACCGTTCATCCACATCCATGTGACATTGAAGAAATCAATAATACTGCAGGATACATTCCATTTGGAAGTCAGACCAGGGATCTGGTAGAAAAGCCAGGTGATGGCTGTTTAGAGTTCACAAAAACGCTTCGCCAGGGCGGAAGGGGAAAAGGTAAGCATAGTTTGGACTATTTGATGCTTGTGGCCCAGGAGGATTAATGCTGCTAGGGTCCATGCTTCTTAATGGGACCCCCGCAGAATTAATCCTTCACTTGATCTGTCATAAGCTAAGGCTAACCTTGTGGAGGAGTGGTGCAGCTGCTCCATCCCCGTTCCCAACTCCTTCCCAGCAGCTGTAAAAGTAATAAGCAGTCTCTGGTCTTTTCCATCCCCCTGGATAAAGTTGATGCCTGAATATGTGTCTCTACATTATGGGGGGTGTGGCGTTGGGGGTAGACAGCCTTAAAAAAAAAAGGTGAAGCTCGGCTAGCTACCGTCAAAACCCTAGTTCCGTGGCAGATCATCAGTACTGTAAGCCGGGGACAATGCCTAAGTTATAACCTATCTGTGTATCAGCTATAAACTGGGACTTTGGGAATGGGACTTTAATAGCACTGAAAACAGTAAGTCTTACTACATGTAGTAAGAAATAGCCTGTCTGTATGTTCAATTTTCCTTAACTAAAGTCCGAACATCAATCATTTTGTTTTGGAGATGTAATCAATATACATCCCATTTAGTTGTAGACAAATGGAGACAGCTCTTCGTGTTGATATTCACTGGATTAGTGCTTTGTTTTTCACAGCTTGCTATTAGTGATGTTATTCACACCTGAATTAAACAGGATATGCCAGACAGATTTCAGATTTGTGTGTTTGAAATTCAGCGCCTGCCCGCCAGATGGCACAGTGAATGTGTTAAATTAGTTAGTCTATGTAGAGTGCTGTAAGTCTCAAGCAAGTGCAAGACTGATCCAGCAATATACTGTACTGCAATTCATTACAATTCCTCATTGTTTTATGGCCTTGACCATTCAAGACGTTATCAAATTTGGTTGTTTTAATATTTTGTTGCAAAACGTAAATGTTCAATGTGTTCTACTTATAGTTATACTTTGTGGTCACTCACTCCTGATGTTTTCATGAGCTGAGAAAGAGTGCAATGTCAATTGCAGTACGGAAACCAGATTGCAGCAGGGAAACCAGATTGCAGTAGAGAAATCAGATTGTAGTATAATGTTTCTCATTTATTCAGCAATTAATGATGCAGTAGATAAGAAAGCCCCTGTATCAGAAATATACAGTATGGCTATCTCATTGCCAATTATGAATACTTCAGGGATTCAGCTGACTCTAGTAAATGGAAATATGCGCTTTACTTTGTCAATCAATGATTGCTTCATTTGCATCCCCCCAATCCGTGTGTCAGAAGAGGTTTTTGGTTATTGCAACCAATTTTTTCAAATAAGTTTGATCATGGCAACTTCAGAAAAAGAAGGAGAAGAAACGGGACCAACAGATTGAATCATACTTCCTAATCTCGCAAAGGAACACCATCTGAAAATCTTTGTGAACAGCAGCCCCAACCTGATTATACCTTGAAAGGTCAAAGGGGACGATAGACAGCACTCTGATAGTGTTAAATATATGCAATTGCAGGGTGCACGGAACAAAAGGGGACCCTTATTCCCCTGTATAGTACTAACAAATCTACGTAAGTACCAGCACTCACTGTCTAATAGCTAAATGATGAAAACAGTTGTAATGCAAAATAAACATTTAATAATTAAATGAACCAGAAATAAATCAAATGTGTTTGCAGAAACCAGTATCATAAATGGGCATGTCACAAAGTGAGGGGTGGGGGGGGGAAAGGAAAAGGGGAAAAAACATGAAACACAAGGAATATACACAAAAAACGGAGAACGGAAAATATGCTAGGGGGGCGATGTTTCGAGGGACTACCTCTTCATCTGGCCCATTCCCCCTGGTCCAAAAGGACCGAGAGGTACTTCCCTAAGCCTCCCTTCCCCTATACCTGGTCAAATCAGACACCCCTGAAAATAGATAGCAAACATATAGTGTAGGCTAAATACAGCTAAACAGCTAATAGCAGGGCAGCAAGAATACACTAATGGTACAGTAAAAGCTGAACACAGCTTGCAAGAAAGCAGCTTGCAAATGAGCACCAGGAGTCCACACAGTCAGTGAAAGGTTAATGAGAAAAGTAAATGAAGTGATCAAACCCTCAGTGGCTCTGCTCCTTCAGCAGCTCGTGTAGAGTGCATCAACGTAGTATTCTTGCTGCCCTGCTATTAGCTGTTTAGCTGTATTTAGCCTACACTATATGTTTGCTATCTATTTTCAGGGGTGTCTGATTTGACCAGGTATAGGGGAAGGGAGGCTTAGGGAAGTACCTCTCGGTCCTTTTGGACCAGGGGGAATGGGCCAAATGAAGAGGTAGTCCCTCGAAACGTCGCCCCCCTAGCATACTTTCCGTTCTCCATTTTTTGTGTATATTCCTTGTGTTTCATGTTTTTTCCCCTTTTCCTTTCCCCCCCCCACCTCACTTTGTGACATGCCCATTTATGATACTGGTTTCTGCAAACACATTTGATTTATTTCTGGTTCATTTTATTATTAAATGTTTATTCTGCATTACAACTGTTTTCATCATTTAGCTATTAGACAGTGAGTGCTGGTACTTACGTAGATTTGTTAATACCTTGAAAGGTCCATCTGGTAACCTTGTCCTACCTGACTACTATCTACAGCAATCGAACCCTGATTTTACCTCTAATGCTCAGTATGGATATGTATCCAAATATGATCCAGATGAATATCGTCCGCATCAGCAAGGTTGACAAGGTTTGCAAGATTGGCGTGGTTGGCAAGAATTCTAACGAAGTTAAATATAATATAAAATATGTTATTAATGTTTGTGCCCTATGACACGAATAGCCCATAATACTGATCATTGATTGATATGATAAAAATCCCATGCCCCCAGTTTGCTCACCCCTGGTGTATAGTACCTGTATACTTTAAGCATCCTGTTTTTTTTTCAGAATCGATAACATCTAATACCCAGAGCACACAGCCATTAGATGATGAGGATGATGGCGTGAGATGTCGAAAAAAGAATATATTACTGTCCCTTTTATTACTTTTCTATGCTTTAATACACTTTGTATAAATATTGTAATTCACGCTTGTTTTGCAACTGTGCTTACTAATCCACTGCATCTGATAGATACTATGCATAATTATTATCACGTTGAGTAAAAATTCACACTAAAATGTTTCCTGCTTATTTCCCCTCAAATAACTGTACTGTGAGTGGGTCTGTAAATACATATACTGCTGTCTGTGTATACAGTACACATAAATATGTTTGTTTATTGCATTGTCTGTGCTCCACCTTTTTTTGATGTTATGGTTAATGAATCAAGCTGTGCTTTGACTCCGCAGTGTCTCCTTCTTTGATGCCTAAAGTACTGAAATAGTAGTTTGGTATAAGACTCTCTATGTATTACACATTGTCTTGTTAAAGTGTGTCAGACTGTGCTGTAGTTGGGCTTATACAGGGATGTTTGATGTCCTTTTTGACACATCTATTAACATGTTTGTCATGTACTTAGACACAGTTTTGTGTGATGTAAGTATACTAAGTTGACACCAGTAGGCTGCTTTTGAGGGTGTCTAGATCTATGTAAAGGTTTAAACCTTAGAGAGAGTCTTATACCAAACTACTACACTTACCATGTGGCAAAAACTGCTGTCAGTCACAGTGAATTCAGTGTTTGGCATTTCAAGGACTCCAGTATAGTTCACTGCTGAGTATTCAACTGGAACTGCACGCAGTACAGTTTGCATACTATATACACGGTGACTCAGCTTCATACAAATAGGAACTTGTCAAGAACTTGAGCTTCAGAGACTTTGAGCACTAATATATACAAACATTTTTAACTTTAATTAACTATAAAATATTGTGTAGACATTTGGTCTTAATAAAGTGTATCATTTTAACAGACTCAGTGTGAGCATCATTGGACCTATATATTTTATGGTCTGTTGTGCACCATTAATAGGGATTCTTACTAGTGGCAAGTACTCTCTAGTTACAACCCGCTATTCTCTGACATGCCTAAAGTACTGTAACCTCTGCAGACGGTGCATACTGTATACACTATTAGATGATATCCACAAACCCCCAACCCCATCGCCAGCCATACTTCCTTCCCCGGACCTGAGAGAACAAAATGTAAGATTTGTAACACAGCATACTTTGTATGCACGCATGCGCAATATTAAATACCATCCTGCAACCAACCTCAATCACCAAGACAGGATTAGCCTACGAAACAAGATAACAATTGAATTGCGAAGTGAAACTGTGACGGTGAGGGGGTAACCAGGCTCACAACTAAAGGCCAAGCCCACTTGGTTGCACCTGAGTCATGTTGCAGGGTCCTAGAGTGACAGCTCTTGGACCTGGCTGTCGTGTATGTATTGCTATGCCTTGTATGAAAACATGCGACAATAAAGAAATGTTGTGCTTTTTCCTTTCCAGAAGTGCCAGCAAGCAGAGATTGCTAGGCTATGAGTTTCAGGGTGGGTTTTGTGGAGAAAGTCTTTTCAGATTGTGGCTATGTAGCAGGGTTTCAGAGTTACTGGGTACCCCAAAAAGGAATCAGGTCAGATTCTTGGATACCTTAAGGACAATGCTCCGGTCAAAATCCTACCATGAAAACGTTCTTGCAGCTCACCGCCAGGAGTCCATTCTTCAGCACAGACCAATAAGAAAAAAAGCTGTATGGTGCTCAAACATAGATCGGTAGCTTGTACTGTATAAGCAAATGTATTTAGAGATGTAAATAAGCCACTGCTGTATTCATTGAAGTATCACACATTATATATATATATATATATATATATATATATATATATACAGTGTTCGACAAATCACCCACAAATCTACTCGCCCAAGCAAAAAATCTACTCGCCACCTAGTCCCGCCCCCCAACCCCACCCCTAGTCCCGCCCCCAACCCTAGTCCCGCCCCAACCGCGCTTTAAAATAAAATATAAAAATAAAATACATTTAATAAATTCCTAGTCAGAACAACATTCGTTTTTGACATAAATGTATTTATTGTATTACATTATACTACAATTAGTCCTTGTTGTGTGTGTGTGTGTGCGTGTGGTGTGTGGTGTGTGTGGTGTGTGTGGTGTGTGTGTGGTGTGTGTGTGGTGTGTGTGTGTGGTGTGTGTGGGGTGTGTGTGTGGTGTGTGTGTGGTGGGTGTGTGTGTTGTGTGTGGGTGTGTGTGTGTGTCTATATGTCGGATCTAGAAATAAAAGCCCGGTGCGAATGACTAGTTTCCTGAACCCCTTAACCAGTGTCTGGACGTCCCCGCTTCACAATATCTAAAGCAGCAATCCCGCCTGAGATCTTACCTGATCCGCAGTCCCTCAATGTCCAGGTACCCTCATTCCCCCAATGTTATACATTGGAGGGGAGATGTTTCTTACCCGTCTTCTGGGTGAGGGGGGATTCCGATGTCTTCCGTGTGAAGAAGGAATCAGATCTGGAAGAAAGCAGTATAGGTTTATTCGGTGTAGTATAGGGCAGTTAAGATATATAGGGTAAATAAGAGATCCAGAAACAGAGTGTGACAAAGACACAGAGAGAGGGGGTGAGAGAGAGAAAAAGAGGGGGTGAGAGAGAGAGAAAGAGGGGGTGAGAGAGAGAGAAAGGGGGTGAGAGAGAGAGAGGGGGTGAGATAGAGAGAGGGGGTGAGAGAGAGAGGGTGAGAGAGAGAGGGGGTGAGAGAGAGAGGGGGGGCTGATTTAATAAGGTGGAGGGTGAATGAGACACGCATCCGGAGGGGCAAAATTACAACCCTACTCACAAGATGCCAGATAAAACAAGCAGCGAACTGGGGACATGCAGCTGGGCTTCCAAGATGGCGACCGGGATCCTCTCACTGGCGTCCTCACGTGACAGGGGTGAAAGGCTGAATCCCTCAGGTGATACAACTTCCGAACGGATGTGACGTCACGTCCGCTGGAGATCCACACCGGACGTTCTTAGAGCGCTAGTCCTCCACTGGTGAGCCGCAATGTCCTCAAAAGTCAACCGCTTGACTTAACTAAAAATCGCCAGATACACACTTCTCCAAACCTGGAACAGCACTAAAAACACTGGAAACTTCCCGACGCGTTTCGTACGCATGCGCGTACTTCTTCAAGGGATGTGCCAACCCCTTGGACTCTATGGTATATATACCATCAGTCCTGAGCTCTGATTTGTTAATTAATGATTGTATTAAATTAACCCCATATTGGGCATACTCGGGGCGGCACTGGGGGATAGGCAGATGCTAAACAAATACACAAAAAACACAAAAAACTTAGACAACATTAAACATAATGACATTAATACATAAAAACATTAAAACATTAAAAAACATTAAGAAAATAAATATTAAGAGGCAGACAATTGAATGATTCACAAAAAAGCCTTAAGTTCAAAGTCTATGTTTAACCCTTTAGGGGACATAGTTTTCAGTTCATATATCCAGTAAGCTTCACGCATACTGGCCTGCTGGAGTCTATTTCCCCCTCTTGGGTTAACATCAACTATCTCGATAGCCTGACAGCAAAGACCATTAGGGTTTTTGTCATGACAAACGAGAAAATGATGTGAAACACTGTGTGTCACCAAGCCCCTTTTAATATTGTAAATGTGCTCGTAGATACGTCTTTGGAACGTCCTCCCTGTTCTGCCTACATATTGCAAGCCACAGGGGCATTGCAATAGGTATATAACATATATTGAATGACAGTTAATAAATTTTTGTATGGAGTAGCTCTTATTAGTGACGTTAGATTTAAACTGTCTAGCACTCTTACTATAGAGGCATGCTGTACACTTAGCACAGGTGAAGTATTGTAATCATTTTCTCTGCACTATCACAACTGGAAGTTTGATATGATGATGAACAAGGTATCCACCACCAGCCTTATGTACCTCAGCTATGATTGCATTAAATGCAAGAGCTTTGCTATTAAAGGAGAATTTAATATAATATAATTTAATATGTATATTATAAAATCTATAATATAATTTAATATGTACAATTCAGTTTTTTCTGCATCAAGAAAAGTATTTGTTGTACTGTACCAAAATATTTACATAGTAGATGAGGTTGAAGACATATGTCCATCAAGTTCAACCTACAGTATGCTAAATTTAGATGACAGATACTTTCCTATATTTGTACTTACAGTATATTGATCCACAGGAAGGAAAAAAAAACCCCAGTAAAATAATATCATCTCATGATATCTCTTAAAGGGAAAAATACATTCCTTCCTGACTCAAAGCGATTACTCCCTGGATCAACATCCTTCGCATGTTTATTTATTTTGTATATTCCTGTATACCTTTAATAAAATATGTCCAACCTTTTATTGAAGATATCTATTGTATCTGCCATCACTGTCTCCATGGGTAATGAATGCACATTTTAACTGTCCTTAATGTAAAGAACCCTTTCCTTTGTTGTGGTGAAATCTGCTTTCCTCAATCCTTACGGGATGCCCCCATGTCATTTGTTCTATCCTTGGGATGAATAGGTCTTTTGAAAGCTCCTTGTATTGTCGCCAAATATATTTATATATAGTTATCATATCTCCTCTTAGACACCTCTTTTTTTTAATGTAAACAAATCTAATTTAGCTAGCCTCTTCTCATATATCAGAGTATCCATCCCCTTTATTAATTTGGTGGCTCTTCTCTGCACTTTTTCTAGTTACATAATGTATTTTCTATGGAGTTGTGCCCAAACTGTACTCCATATTCAAGGAGTGGCCTTACTAATGCTTTACAGAGGGGCATCATTATGTTTACATCCCTTCCATCCATTCTCATTTAATGCAAGATAAGATCTTGTTTGCCTTTGTAGCTACTGCATGACATTGGGCACTATTGCTAAACCTGCTGTCTACAAGCACTCCTAAATCTTTCTTCATCAAGGATTCACCTAATTTATCCCTATTTAATTTGTAAATTGCCTGTTTATTCTTGTTTCCCAAATGTATAATTTTACATTTATCTGTATTAAACCTCATCTGTCATTTACCTGTCCATGTTTCCACTATATACAAGTACTTCTGGAGAGATATTAAATCTGCTCTGATTCTACTACAGTACTTTACACAATTTAGTATCATCAGCAAACATGAAGACTGTGCTCTCTATGCCAACCTCAAGGTAATTAATAAGCAAGTTTAAAAGCAGGGGTCCTAGTACCAATCCCTGAGGTATTCCACTCACAACTTTAGCCCAACCTGAAACATTTCCATTTATTTCAACTGTCTGTTGTCTATCCTTCAACCAGTTTTTAATCCAGGGGCAAATCTATTTACCAAGCCCAATTTGCTTTATTTTGTAAACTAACCTCTTGTGTGGAACCGTATCAAAAGCTTTGCAAAATCTTAGTAGACCACATCAACTACATTACCCCGGTTTAAACCTCTACTTACTTTCTCAAACGAAAATAATAAGATTAGTTTTGCACAACCTATCCTTTGTAAATCCATGATGACAATTACTAATAAGTTTGTTTTCCATTAGGTATTCCTGAATATTATGTAATAAACATTCAATTAGCTTCCCAAATAATGATGTCAGCCTTACAGGTCTGTAATTCTCGGTTGTGATCTTTGACCCCACTCATAAGACAAATCGATAAGTAGTTAACTATATATATATTTTTAATATATATACAGTATAAACGATATTACCTTTCTTGTGGCAGGTAAGTAAAGACAGCACTCCAGTAGAATAATACAAAATCAGTGTATTCAGGCATGTAGACAAAAACGAGACGCCCAATCTGACGTTTTGGTCCCGGAGCGGAACTTTCTCAAGGGGGGTATATATATATCTTGATGTGGTGGGTGTTGGGATTAGAGCTTGCATGGATTGTGTGTGTTTGTAAATGGTCACACTGGTAACAGTTGTTTTGAGGTTAGTGAACCCTCCTGCCTGGATTTCAGCTCACGCCTCCCCAGTTTGTAAGTGGCAGGTTTCTTTCATGCACTTGTGGAAGACCGGTGTATTGAGACATTTCTCCCTCCACTGCAGAAGCAAATGAGAATTTTCACAGGTAGTGTTAGGACCTGCATAGTGGTCATGCTGTGAATTGGCTGCAGGCATATAACTCTTTGTCCAAAGAGTAGCTAAATTACCCAAACTTCTGAGACGACAAACAGTTAAGTATTTTGTTATATATATTTTTTATATATGCAGCTAAGTGCCCCTAGCTATAGCCTTCTACTGGCCTCGACACTGTAAGTCCTGATAGGCACAGGCAGTGTTGGGGTTAATCTCCCGCGCAGGGCCTAGCCTGCAGTTGCAGCTTGTGTGGCTACTATGTTGCCTTATCCTGGGGCAGGCCTAAACAGGCAGTTGGAGTGTCATACCTGGGGAGGGTACTGACTGGGTCACATGTATATGGTGTGATGCCTGTTAGTACATGGATCTGCCCTGTTATGGGGCGGGGTAACAAGCCCTTCCCCCCGGGTATAAAAGCTGACACTCCACCAAATTAAGTGTGTTGATTATGGGACAGTGTGATACCCTTTTCCCTACAAGAGGGTAAAGGAGATTAGGAGGGGCTCTTAGGGCCTCAAGCCCCTGGGGTCTGCTCCAGGGCTGGAGATGTGTCATGCTGTTATGCAATAAACCTGCCGTTGTACCAACTATGGTGTGTTCTTATTGGAAAGGAGTACTGCCTGTGGGGACCATCCTGCATTCAGCAGGATCCTGATGGGATGGAGGCTCTGCACAGTAAACAGATTGAGAAAGCCTGCCCTGTTGCTGCTCCCAAACTCCAACTGCGGAGCCACTCAGACCTCCTGAACCAGCAGGTTAGCGACAGCACCAGGGACAACACCCATGTAGTGGCCAGATCTTCCGTGGCAGGGGGGAGGAACAGGTGCTACATATATTATTATTTTCTGTCATATTGGATGTAGCAATGGGAATTTGTATTCTTCGTATAACTTTTATTGTATAAATTTGGTCACACCCAATAGCACTCCTTTTTGACACAAAAATACATAATATGATGTGGTAGGTGTTTGAGTTAGAGCTTGCAGGCATTGTGTGTGACTGCAATTTCAGAGTTTGAACGCACATTGAATGCTAATAATTTTGAGGAGACTTTCAAGCACCATGTCAAACTTATGGAATTAAAATATTTTTAATGCAGGTGGTAATGTATTGTAAACAAATTCATACAATGTCAAAAAGCATAATTTTATTTTTACACATTTTTTTATTGTGCTTTTATTTTTTATGTTTTTTATTGTCCTTTGACTGACTGTATTAATCTGTGCCCGTTTATTGTACAGATAAATACAGTGACAGTCAATACAATTTTTGGCAAATGCTTTTTTTCTATTGATTGTTGTTTTTTTATTTTTCTGTTTATTGTTTGGCTTTAAATGTTTGTAATTTGGATGTCTTCTTTTTATTTCATTTTCCAATTGTTTAGCTTTACTGTATAATTAATTATTTATTTTGTTGGCTACTGGTTTTAATAGATGTGTTTGTTAGTGGTTTTATTAATTAATTGATTTGTTGGCTAGTGCTTTTATGTATTTAATTGCTTGTTTGGCTAGTGGTTTTATTTCTTGATGGTGGACAATATGTGTGTAACTATACAGGACTATATAAAAATATATTTTATTTGTTGTCCTTGATGCCTGACAGCATTGGTTGTTTTGGGATATACAGTAGGATTTGAATACACAGAGCTTGTGGTGTTTAGTGACTTACACTGGTTGTCCTGATATCAAGATTCCGTTTATGAATTGTTTGGAAATATGTTTCTAACCATAGTCTGTGGTGCATATATTATGAACACCTATGTCTAAGTGCAATGAGAATATTGAAAGTTTTATTAGGACCTAATTCTATGAATTGCTATAAACTAAAATACTGTGCAGAATTATATGCAGGATTTCATATGCCCCAATACAACATGGATAATTGTTATTTTATCATTGAACATGAGTTATATTATTTTAAGTTATATGTACTATTTATGTTATAAACCTATGGTATAATGCAAATTGAATATTTCGTCTAGGTTTTACGTTTTTGTTTTTATTATTGATGTATGTATTACCACTGCTTACCTGATATAGAGCAGGGTAGTGGTTAATATTGGAAGAATGCCCACTTGGTTTTAATTTCTGGTTTCTTGGTTTTAATCACCCCAATCAGGCTCACCCCCTGATGAAGAATTAAATAAATGCTTAATGCATAGAGGTAGAGTTTACGTTCAGTAATGCATGACATCAGAGACCGTGACGATGGACACCGTCATCCTGCACTCCCCTATGAGGACGCTGTGATCTGTTGTCTGCGTTTGTGGCTGTGGCTGCTCCGGCTATTCACCAGGACTTTTGCTCAGTTTGGATGGTATCGTTTCCCCACCTTTGTGTGTGGGACTATCCACTTGCTGAAGTTTACTTCTATGGCCTGATCAGGAGCTTTGAAATTTTTTTATTGTAATTTTGTGACTTGTTATTTTTTACACAAAGTACCACTTTTTTAATTGAAATTGTCTCTCTGTGCGCTTTTTCTTTTAATTATAGTTTTATAAAATGTATGCATGTTGCCGAAAAAGGAAAAATAGAATATGCACTCACCAGATATAGAAGATGGTGCACTGTAGCGCCGTGCCTGTGCTGAGACATTGTGGGATTACAAAGAGGGTATTTAAGGTACCATGCATAGGATGTACAATACAAGCCTGAGGAAAGAGCCACCGGCCCAGAAATTTTGAGTTTTGTTAGTACAGTATGTGTCAAAACTGTGTTATCCTATGGGACACTCTTTTTATTGTATACTATTTAGTTTATACCCTGTAAGGGTCACACATTAAAATAGCAGATTATAAGCTGCTTTGTCAAATTTGCTTGGTCTACATGGCGTTGTATTTATTATTCCTGATTTATTGTTGTTTGCAGATCTATTTTTGGCACCATAAGAACAAATATATAAATTAAATATTCTATTCTGCATGTTAACTGTACAAATAAGTAAAAACATATTTGTGCATACAGTACATATAACAATATTTTATTTGTACATAGTGCTACAAGTGTCTACAAGTAACTCTGGTGTATGAAAATAAAAGGACTTAAAAAAAAAAAAAAAAACAGAACCCCACACATAATTACTGTAAATCTATTACTTTTCGCTATGTTATGTGCATGGTAACATTCCTGAAAATCAATTTACAATTTCAGACTATAGAATGACAGATACCCAAGGTCAATTTTTAGATCTAGTTATAGTAGGCATGCATTCCAGGATAACAAATAATACTATGAGTACGGTATAACATTGCGGCCATAAATCCTGATTGAAACACAAAATATAGTCCTAATTACAATGTTACTGAAATAGTTTGGAGACTGATTTGTGATTCCACGGGGAAATGAGCTTCCAGCAAGGAAATTGAGTTAATATCCAGTAGGGAGGAAGTATTAATATTTGCCATAAATTGCTTATTAATTTCATTTCTGAAAAAAAAAAACTGTTTAAGTATAAGGCCTTTTTTTCTTGACTAAACATTGATAAAGCTCTGCTTCCATCTTTAAATTGTGTATTGTGATCCCATACATAAAAATATGAATAATCAATGTAATTGTTTATGTTGATCTCAATGATCAGCGAAAATAAAACAATCCAGGACAGTCATCTTGTGATAACTAGGAAACTGACCTGTTCTTTTTGGCAGGCATCACAATGCTGCTGTCCAGTTTTTCTGGTGCTGATAGGCATTCATAAATTGAATACTTGCTCCTTTTATTTTAACTTAAGTTTGATGCTGCCTGGGGATATGTTGTTTTAAAAGCTCAATAAATCTGTCTGTTTTTCAGAGCACTTCTATTTTGAAGGGGGTTAATTAACAATGGAGAAATCAGTAGTCATAAAGAAATGTAAAAAAAAAAAAAAAACAGAAAAAGTGACTATGCAGGATCATCAATTTTTCCGGCTTCAAAACTAGAGCAAAATTAGAGCATAAAGTTACACTGGATTTACTAATGAAAAAAAATCATGTTGAATACAATGGCATTTGCTTAACTTTTGCCCGGGTTTTGCACCCAGGAGACTTATGTGTCCCACACGGTGCTGACTACTGTCCGTGTTTCCTGTGTCAGTACTTCACATGAGCTCATGGTTTTTTGAATCCTGGAGGGGAGATATTGAGATACTTTGGGGTTATTTAAAAAAATCTTCTGGTTGCAAAAAATGGGGCAAAACCAATGAAAAATAATCAAATGAAAATCTCCAATTTCTTTCAATGAGATTCCTTTTCATTGATAAATACAGGGCTATTGTTGCACTGTTTTTGCCCCAGTTTTACAGCTGGGTGAATCTAATAAATGACTTGTTTTGAAAGCTAACACCACACAGTGATATTGGACAGTGCTAATCATAAAGTGAAATGAATAAGTAATTATAATTTTTTTTAAAGTGTTACAGGTGAATTTTATATTAATATACAGTGTTAAAAATTGGTATCAATATGAGTCATAAACCTCTGGTGAGGACTTGTTTTCGAAATCCTCCTCCACATATATCACATCACAAGTTACAGGGGGAGCATGATTGTAACCCAAAAAAGAAGAATCAAAATATAGTGCCCTTCTGACGTGAAAGTTTTAGCTTGTGCTGTATAACTTGGCGCGTATGAGATTTCTACTTACCAGAGGTAAGTGTAAGTAAGACCTTTCTCCAGGCTGTGATAGATGATAGGATCCTGTCTTCTGTTTAGAGTGGTGTATTCCCCCAGGGTGAGAAAGATATGGCAGACATGGTGCAGATCAGATGCATACAATTTGTATTTAAGTAAGTGGCTTTGCTCCATCTGGTGTTTCTCTTTCTATTCTTCAGTCATTTGCCCTTTTTGCACCTGTCTGTATTCTTTGACCTATTTGTCACATTAGGTAGAGCGGGTTCAATCCTCTTTTGCTAAGTATATACAATGCTCAAATTTAGGACATAATGACCGGGATGTACCCACAAAAATCCTGGAACGCAATTCGGCATGCAGTTCCATTCAGACGCCACCCCTCTTTCCACTCTGGAGGTGCTGAAATCCCTCGACCGGGAGCGAGTACTAAACATCTTGGTACTCTTTTTGGCTTGTAGTTCCAGCCGCGACCACTATGTCTCTTTTCAGAAATTGGCCCCTGAAAAGTAGGACTTAGAAAATGTCTTGCCTTGAAATATCTGAAGCCGGCTCGCGTCTATTTCTCTCAGAGCATCTTTTGGTCAGTTCAAATCTGCCGCTGCTGTCTTGGCACTTAGAATCTCATTAGAATATGATGATCTGATTGGCTGCTAGGTTTCTTATAGGATTTTAGTCCCATTCACAAAACGCTATAGCCAATCAGCGCGTGGGAATATTTCTACCAGCCAGGCGGGCACTGATTTCAATTCTGCTAAGGGACATGCGTCAACCTGGCACATCTGCCACTTAGCATATTGAACCCCCCCATTGTGCCAGGCTCCTCAGAGTATGAGGATGGGTAAATGGTTTACAGATAGCCCTTATTCATGTCAGGACGTGGGTACTTGAGTGTAACTCCGGTACTCCGCCCGCTCTGACACCTTGGCATCTCTGAGACCTTCAAGTCAAGGACCTCGACCAGTCACAGTGGCACCAAGGCTGGTGGCCATCTGGTCTTTGAAATCACGGACTCGGAAATTTCCCAGTTCATATACAAGGAATACACATATATACTGTTATACACCATATTAATAAAAATCTTACAAAATTCTTCTAAGTCCCTCATCCCCTAGGATCTACTGAAAAGACATGCACGTTCATTTTCAGAGCTCCCAGACCTTCCTATAAGAAGTATTAATAAAAGTTGCTTCAAATAATGCTTTGGTTCATTTTCAGGGTTGATTCAATTGTACCAAAGCTGGACTTAGAAATAATTTTACTCCTGCAACCTTATACATGCTTGGAGACACCCCGTACCCCATATAACAGGTCTGTGGATTTGGGGCATATACCATGGGGGACACCACCTAAACCAGGGACCCCTGACTTTTCCCAGGATACACAAATCCCTATGCTCCTTTGTATCTTTCTGGTCTGTGCTGATGAACAGTAAGAGGAAAGTTGGAGCACTACTAACATCAGTAGAAAAAATACTGCAGGAGAGTGTGTCCCATAGAATAAAAATATTTAATGGATCAAGGCATCAACCACATAAACGGAGCCCGCAAGGCCCCCCATCAACGCGTTTCAAGCATCACGTTCTTTGTCAAGGTGCACAGGGCCTTGCGGGCTCCGTTTACGTGGTTGATGCCTTGATCCTTTAAATATTTTTATTCTATGGGACACACTCTCCCGCAGTATTTTTTCTACTGATGTTAGTAGTGCTCCAACTTTCCTCTTACTGTTCATCAGCACAGACCAGAAAGATACAAAGGAGCATAGGGATTTGTGTATCCTGGGAAAAGTCAGGGGTCCCTGGTTTAGGTGGTGTCCCCCATGGTATATGCCCCAAATCCACAGACCTGTTATATGGGGTACGGGGTGTCTCCAAGCATGTATAAGGTTGCAGGAGTAAAATTATTTCTAAGTCCAGCTTTGGTACAATTGAATCAACCCTGAAAATGAACCAAAGCATTATTTGAAGCAACTTTTATTAATACTTCTTATAGGAAGGTCTGGGAGCTCTGAAAATGAACGTGCATGTCTTTTCAGTAGATCCTAGGGGATGAGGGACTTAGAAGAATTTTGTAAGATTTTTATTAATATGGTGTATAACAGTATATATGTGTATTCCTTGTATATGAACTGGGAAATTTCCGAGTCCGTGATTTCAAAGACCAGATGGCCACCAGCCTTGGTGCCACTGTGACTGGTCGAGGTCCTTGACTTGAAGGTCTCAGAGATGCCAAGGTGTCAGAGCGGGCGGAGTACCGGAGTTACACTCAAGTACCCACGTCCTGACATGAATAAGGGCTATCTGTAAACCATTTACCCATCCTCATACTCTGAGGAGCCTGGCACAATGGGGGGGTTCAATATGCTAAGTGGCAGATGTGCCAGGTTGACGCATGTCCCTTAGCAGAATTGAAATCAGTGCCCGCCTGGCTGGTAGAAATATTCCCACGCGCTGATTGGCTATAGCGTTTTGTGAATGGGACTAAAATCCTATAAGAAACCTAGCAGCCAATCAGATCATCATATTCTAATGAGATTCTAAGTGCCAAGACAGCAGCGGCAGATTTGAACTGACCAAAAGATGCTCTGAGAGAAATAGACGCGAGCCGGCTTCAGATATTTCAAGGCAAGACATTTTCTAAGTCCTACTTTTCAGGGGCCAATTTCTGAAAAGAGACATAGTGGTCGCGGCTGGAACTACAAGCCAAAAAGAGTACCAAGATGTTTAGTACTCGCTCCCGGTCGAGGGATTTCAGCACCTCCAGAGTGGAAAGAGGGGTGGCGTCTGAATGGAACTGCATGCCGAATTGCGTTCCAGGATTTTTGTGGGTACATCCCGGTCATTATGTCCTAAATTTGAGCATTGTATATACTTAGCAAAAGAGGATTGAACCCGCTCTACCTAATGTGACAAATAGGTCAAAGAATACAGACAGGTGCAAAAAGGGCAAATGACTGAAGAATAGAAAGAGAAACACCAGATGGAGCAAAGCCACTTACTTAAATACAAATTGTATGCATCTGATCTGCACCATGTCTGCCATATCTTTCTCACCCTGGGGGAATACACCACTCTAAACAGAAGACAGGATCCTATCATCTATCACAGCCTGGAGAAAGGTCTTACTTACACTTACCTCTGGTAAGTAGAAATCTCATACGCGCCAAGTTATACAGCACAAGCTAAAACTTTCACGTCAGAAGGGCACTATATTTTGATTCTTCTTTTTTGGGTTACAATCATGCTCCCCCTGTAACTTGTGATGTGATATATGTGGAGGAGGATTTCGAAAACAAGTCCTCACCAGAGGTTTATGACTCATATTGATACCAATTTTTAACACTGTATATTAATATAAAATTCACCTGTAACACTTTAAAAAAAATTATAATTACTTATTCATTTCACTTTATGATTAGCACTGTCCAATATCACTGTGTGGTGTTAGCTTTCAAAACAAGTCATTTATTAGATTCACCCAGCTGTAAAACTGGGGCAAAAACAGTGCAACAATAGCCCTGTATTTATCAATGAAAAGGAATCTCATTGAAAGAAATTGGAGATTTTCATTTGATTATTTTTCATTGGTTTTGCCCCATTTTTTGCAACCAGAAGATTTTTTTAAATAACCCCAAAGTATCTCAATATCTCCCCTCCAGGATTCAAAAAACCATGAGCTCATGTGAAGTACTGACACAGGAAACACGGACAGTAGTCAGCACCGTGTGGGACACATAAGTCTCCTGGGTGCAAAACCCGGGCAAAAGTTAAGCAAATGCCATTGTATTCAACATGATTTTTTTTCATTAGTAAATCCAGTGTAACTTTATGCTCTAATTTTGCTCTAGTTTTGAAGCCGGAAAAATTGATGATCCTGCATAGTCACTTTTTCTGTTTTTTTTTTTTTTTTTACATTTCTTTATGACTACTGATTTCTCCATTGTTAATTAACCCCCTTCAAAATAGAAGTGCTCTGAAAAACAGACAGATTTATTGAGCTTTTAAAACAACATATCCCCAGGCAGCATCAAACTTAAGTTAAAATAAAAGGAGCAAGTATTCAATTTATGAATGCCTATCAGCACCAGAAAAACTGGACAGCAGCATTGTGATGCCTGCCAAAAAGAACAGGTCAGTTTCCTAGTTATCACAAGATGACTGTCCTGGATTGTTTTATTTTCGCTGATCATTGAGATCAACATAAACAATTACATTGATTATTCATATTTTTATGTATGGGATCACAATACACAATTTAAAGATGGAAGCAGAGCTTTATCAATGTTTAGTCAAGAAAAAAAGGCCTTATACTTAAACAGTTTTTTTTTTTCAGAAATGAAATTAATAAGCAATTTATGGCAAATATTAATACTTCCTCCCTACTGGATATTAACTCAATTTCCTTGCTGGAAGCTCATTTCCCCGTGGAATCACAAATCAGTCTCCAAACTATTTCAGTAACATTGTAATTAGGACTATATTTTGTGTTTCAATCAGGATTTATGGCCGCAATGTTATACCGTACTCATAGTATTATTTGTTATCCTGGAATGCATGCCTACTATAACTAGATCTAAAAATTGACCTTGGGTATCTGTCATTCTATAGTCTGAAATTGTAAATTGATTTTCAGGAATGTTACCATGCACATAACATAGCGAAAAGTAATAGATTTACAGTAATTATGTGTGGGGTTCTGTTTTTTTTTTTTTTTTTAAGTCCTTTTATTTTCATACACCAGAGTTACTTGTAGACACTTGTAGCACTATGTACAAATAAAATATTGTTATATGTACTGTATGCACAAATATGTTTTTACTTATTTGTACAGTTAACATGCAGAATAGAATATTTAATTTATATATTTGTTCTTATGGTGCCAAAAATAGATCTGCAAACAACAATAAATCAGGAATAATAAATACAACGCCATGTAGACCAAGCAAATTTGACAAAGCAGCTTATAATCTGCTATTTTAATGTGTGACCCTTACAGGGTATAAACTAAATAGTATACAATAAAAAGAGTGTCCCATAGGATAACACAGTTTTGACACATACTGTACTAACAAAACTCAAAATTTCTGGGCCGGTGGCTCTTTCCTCAGGCTTGTATTGTACATCCTATGCATGGTACCTTAAATACCCTCTTTGTAATCCCACAATGTCTCAGCACAGGCACGGCGCTACAGTGCACCATCTTCTATATCTGGTGAGTGCATATTCTATTTTTCCTTTTTCGGCAACATGCATACATTTTATAAAACTATAATTAAAAGAAAAAGCGCACAGAGAGACAATTTCAATTAAAAAAGTGGTACTTTGTGTAAAAAATAACAAGTCACAAAATTACAATAAAAAAATTTCAAAGCTCCTGATCAGGCCATAGAAGTAAACTTCAGCAAGTGGATAGTCCCACACACAAAGGTGGGGAAACGATACCATCCAAACTGAGCAAAAGTCCTGGTGAATAGCCGGAGCAGCCACAGCCACAAACGCAGACAACAGATCACAGCGTCCTCATAGGGGAGTGCAGGATGACGGTGTCCATCGTCACGGTCTCTGATGTCATGCATTACTGAACGTAAACTCTACCTCTATGCATTAAGCATTTATTTAATTCTTCATCAGGGGGTGAGCCTGATTGGGGTGATTAAAACCAAGAAACCAGAAATTAAAACCAAGTGGGCATTCTTCCAATATTAACCACTACCCTGCTCTATATCAGGTAAGCAGTGGTAATACATACATCAATAATAAAAACAAAAACGTAAAACCTAGACGAAATATTCAATTTGCATTATACCATAGGTTTATAACATAAATAGTACATATAACTTAAAATAATATAACTCATGTTCAATGATAAAATAACAATTATCCATGTTGTATTGGGGCATATGAAATCCTGCATATAATTCTGCACAGTATTTTAGTTTATAGCAATTCATAGAATTAGGTCCTAATAAAACTTTCAATATTCTCATTGCACTTAGACATAGGTGTTCATAATATATGCACCACAGACTATGGTTAGAAACATATTTCCAAACAATTCATAAACGGAATCTTGATATCAGGACAACCAGTGTAAGTCACTAAACACCACAAGCTCTGTGTATTCAAATCCTACTGTATATCCCAAAACAACCAATGCTGTCAGGCATCAAGGACAACAAATAAAATATATTTTTATATAGTCCTGTATAGTTACACACATATTGTCCACCATCAAGAAATAAAACCACTAGCCAAACAAGCAATTAAATACATAAAAGCACTAGCCAACAAATCAATTAATTAATAAAACCACTAACAAACACATCTATTAAAACCAGTAGCCAACAAAATAAATAATTAATTATACAGTAAAGCTAAACAATTGGAAAATGAAATAAAAAGAAGACATCCAAATTACAAACATTTAAAGCCAAACAATAAACAGAAAAATAAAAAAACAACAATCAATAGAAAAAAAGCATTTGCCAAAAATTGTATTGACTGTCACTGTATTTATCTGTACAATAAACGGGCACAGATTAATACAGTCAGTCAAAGGACAATAAAAAACATAAAAAATAAAAGCACAATAAAAAAATGTGTAAAAATAAAATTATGCTTTTTGACATTGTATGAATTTGTTTACAATACATTACCACCTGCATTAAAAATATTTTAATTCCATAAGTTTGACATGGTGCTTGAAAGTCTCCTCAAAATTATTAGCATTCAATGTGCGTTCAAACTCTGAAATTGCAGTCACACACAATGCCTGCAAGCTCTAACTCAAACACCTACCACATCATATTATGTATTTTTGTGTCAAAAAGGAGTGCTATTGGGTGTGACCAAATTTATACAATAAAAGTTATACGAAGAATACAAATTCCCATTGCTACATCCAATATGACAGAAAATAATAATATATGTAGCACCTGTTCCTCCCCCCTGCCACGGAAGATCTGGCCACTACATGGGTGTTGTCCCTGGTGCTGTCGCTAACCTGCTGGTTCAGGAGGTCTGAGTGGCTCCGCAGTTGGAGTTTGGGAGCAGCAACAGGGCAGGCTTTCTCAATCTGTTTACTGTGCAGAGCCTCCATCCCATCAGGATCCTGCTGAATGCAGGATGGTCCCCACAGGCAGTACTCCTTTCCAATAAGAACACACCATAGTTGGTACAACGGCAGGTTTATTGCATAACAGCATGACACATCTCCAGCCCTGGAGCAGACCCCAGGGGCTTGAGGCCCTAAGAGCCCCTCCTAATCTCCTTTACCCTCTTGTAGGGAAAAGGGTATCACACTGTCCCATAATCAACACACTTAATTTGGTGGAGTGTCAGCTTTTATACCCGGGGGGAAGGGCTTGTTACCCCGCCCCATAACAGGGCAGATCCATGTACTAACAGGCATCACACCATATACATGTGACCCAGTCAGTACCCTCCCCAGGTATGACACTCCAACTGCCTGTTTAGGCCTGCCCCAGGATAAGGCAACATAGTAGCCACACAAGCTGCAACTGCAGGCTAGGCCCTGCGCGGGAGATTAACCCCAACACTGCCTGTGCCTATCAGGACTTACAGTGTCGAGGCCAGTAGAAGGCTATAGCTAGGGGCACTTAGCTGCATATATAAAAAATATATATAACAAAATACTTAACTGTTTGTCGTCTCAGAAGTTTGGGTAATTTAGCTACTCTTTGGACAAAGAGTTATATGCCTGCAGCCAATTCACAGCATGACCACTATGCAGGTCCTAACACTACCTGTGAAAATTCTCATTTGCTTCTGCAGTGGAGGGAGAAATGTCTCAATACACCGGTCTTCCACAAGTGCATGAAAGAAACCTGCCACTTACAAACTGGGGAGGCGTGAGCTGAAATCCAGGCAGGAGGGTTCACTAACCTCAAAACAACTGTTACCAGTGTGACCATTTACAAACACACACAATCCATGCAAGCTCTAATCCCAACACCCACCACATCAAGATATATATATACCCCCCTTGAGAAAGTTCCGCTCCGGGACCAAAACGTCAGATTGGGCGTCTCGTTTTTGTCTACATGCCTGAATACACTGATTTTGTATTATTCTACTGGAGTGCTGTCTTTACTTACCTGCCACAAGAAAGGTAATATCGTTTATACTGTATATATATTAAAAATATATATATAGTTAACTACTTATCGATTTGTCTTATGAGTGGGGTCAAAGATCACAACCGAGAATTACAGACCTGTAAGGCTGACATCATTATTTGGGAAGCTAATTGAATGTTTATTACATAATATTCAGGAATACCTAATGGAAAACAAACTTATTAGTAATTGTCATCATGGATTTACAAAGGATAGGTTGTGCAAAACTAATCTTATTATTTTCGTTTGAGAAAGTAAGTAGAGGTTTAAACCGGGGTAATGTAGTTGATGTGGTCTACTAAGATTTTGCAAAGCTTTTGATACGGTTCCACACAAGAGGTTAGTTTACAAAATAAAGCAAATTGGGCTTGGTAAATAGATTTGCCCCTGGATTAAAAACTGGTTGAAGGATAGACAACAGACAGTTGAAATAAATGGAAATGTTTCAGGTTGGGCTAAAGTTGTGAGTGGAATACCTCAGGGATTGGTACTAGGACCCCTGCTTTTAAACTTGCTTATTAATTACCTTGAGGTTGGCATAGAGAGCACAGTCTTCATGTTTGCTGATGATACTAAATTGTGTAAAGTACTGTAGTAGAATCAGAGCAGATTTAATATCTCTCCAGAAGTACTTGTATATAGTGGAAACATGGACAGGTAAATGACAGATGAGGTTTAATACAGATAAATGTAAAATTATACATTTGGGAAACAAGAATAAACAGGCAATTTACAAATTAAATAGGGATAAATTAGGTGAATCCTTGATGAAGAAAGATTTAGGAGTGCTTGTAGACAGCAGGTTTAGCAATAGTGCCCAATGTCATGCAGTAGCTACAAAGGCAAACAAGATCTTATCTTGCATTAAATGAGAATGGATGGAAGGGATGTAAACATAATGATGCCCCTCTGTAAAGCATTAGTAAGGCCACTCCTTGAATATGGAGTACAGTTTGGGCACAACTCCATAGAAAATACATTATGTAACTAGAAAAAGTGCAGAGAAGAGCCACCAAATTAATAAAGGGGATGGATACTCTGATATATGAGAAGAGGCTAGCTAAATTAGATTTGTTTACATTAAAAAAAAGAGGTGTCTAAGAGGAGATATGATAACTATATATAAATATATTTGGCGACAATACAAGGAGCTTTCAAAAGACCTATTCATCCCAAGGATAGAACAAATGACATGGGGGCATCCCGTAAGGATTGAGGAAAGCAGATTTCACCACAACAAAGGAAAGGGTTCTTTACATTAAGGACAGTTAAAATGTGCATTCATTACCCATGGAGACAGTGATGGCAGATACAATAGATATCTTCAATAAAAGGTTGGACATATTTTATTAAAGGTATACAGGAATATACAAAATAAATAAACATGCGAAGGATGTTGATCCAGGGAGTAATCGCTTTGAGTCAGGAAGGAATGTATTTTTCCCTTTAAGAGATATCATGAGATGATATTATTTTACTGGGGTTTTTTTTTCCTTCCTGTGGATCAATATACTGTAAGTACAAATATAGGAAAGTATCTGTCATCTAAATTTAGCATACTGTAGGTTGAACTTGATGGACATATGTCTTCAACCTCATCTACTATGTAAATATTTTGGTACAGTACAACAAATACTTTTCTTGATGCAGAAAAAACTGAATTGTACATATTAAATTATATTATAGATTTTATAATATACATATTAAATTATATTATATTAAATTCTCCTTTAATAGCAAAGCTCTTGCATTTAATGCAATCATAGCTGAGGTACATAAGGCTGGTGGTGGATACCTTGTTCATCATCATATCAAACTTCCAGTTGTGATAGTGCAGAGAAAATGATTACAATACTTCACCTGTGCTAAGTGTACAGCATGCCTCTATAGTAAGAGTGCTAGACAGTTTAAATCTAACGTCACTAATAAGAGCTACTCCATACAAAAATTTATTAACTGTCATTCAATATATGTTATATACCTATTGCAATGCCCCTGTGGCTTGCAATATGTAGGCAGAACAGGGAGGACGTTCCAAAGACGTATCTACGAGCACATTTACAATATTAAAAGGGGCTTGGTGACACACAGTGTTTCACATCATTTTCTCGTTTGTCATGACAAAAACCCTAATGGTCTTTGCTGTCAGGCTATCGAGATAGTTGATGTTAACCCAAGAGGGGGAAATAGACTCCAGCAGGCCAGTATGCGTGAAGCTTACTGGATATATGAACTGAAAACTATGTCCCCTAAAGGGTTAAACATAGACTTTGAACTTAAGGCTTTTTTGTGAATCATTCAATTGTCTGCCTCTTAATATTTATTTTCTTAATGTTTTTTAATGTTTTAATGTTTTTATGTATTAATGTCATTATGTTTAATGTTGTCTAAGTTTTTTGTGTTTTTTGTGTATTTGTTTAGCATCTGCCTATCCCCCAGTGCCGCCCCGAGTATGCCCAATATGGGGTTAATTTAATACAATCATTAATTAACAAATCAGAGCCCAGGACTGATGGTATATATACCATAGAGTCCAAGGGGTTGGCACATCCCTTGAAGAAGTACGCGCATGCGTACGAAACGCGTCGGGAAGTTTCCAGTGTTTTTAGTGCTGTTCCAGGTTTGGAGAAGTGTGTATCTGGCGATTTTTAGTTAAGTCAAGCGGTTGACTTTTGAGGACATTGCGGCTCACCAGTGGAGGACTAGCGCTCTAAGAACGTCCGGTGTGGATCTCCAGCGGACGTGACGTCACATCCGTTCGGAAGTTGTATCACCTGAGGGATTCAGCCTTTCACCCCTGTCACGTGAGGACGCCAGTGAGAGGATCCCGGTCGCCATCTTGGAAGCCCAGCTGCATGTCCCCAGTTCGCTGCTTGTTTTATCTGGCATCTTGTGAGTAGGGTTGTAATTTTGCCCCTCCGGATGCGTGTCTCATTCACCCTCCACCTTATTAAATCAGCATTTCTTTATTAATAGGCCTGTGCTAGTGTTACGTTTCATGTGTGTTTGTCTTGGTTTGTATGTCCTGTTTGTCTTGTGTGTTTAGCCCACCTCTTCACCTCCTAATTTGAGTTACTGCACCATAATTTGTTTTTCTTCTTTTTTTCATATCACATCGTTGACGTGAGCATCCTTGATTACCAACTTTAATAGGACTCCATTTGGACATTACATTATATTGGTTTGGTTTTCACTATTCACTGTGGCGCCGGTTCTTCTTTTTTTTTTTAATTGTGCTTTGACTGACTGTACTGTCAGTGTTTACCTGGCTGCCAGTTTTTTAACATATAAGTTTTTTAATTTATATACTAGCGCTGTTTTACACCATTCTTTTTTCTGACTTCAGTTGTAGGTGATACATTTTTAAGTGGACTAACAATTGATATTAGAAGACAAACTTTCGAGAGTTCTCCTCTCTTCCCCAGGTCAGCAATACTGATTTACAATGTTTCCAGGAGTTTAACAGATGTAAAAATCCAGATAACAAGGTAAGACAAGATACAGTATGAAGAAGTCAATGCAGGTGGTAATTAAACAGAGCAATAAATGTATGAAAGGGATGGTGAGTAATTTTAGAGCATGAAGAAACATCCATCAGCAGTGAGGGAGGGGGGGGGGTTTCTCTGACTCGCTGAGATTGTTGACTCTGCTATGCAGGGGGGACATATCGAAAGTGTACCCCCTGGAGAGCAGGGCCAAGTCCCTCTCAACGAGTTTTTCGAAGGTCATTAAATAATGTCCTTTCATACACTGGCGACACACTTTATTCGAGCTCGGCTAGTCCCACGAATTCGGGTATACCCGGGTGTATTGAGGTTTGTGACTGTTTTCTGCCCGAGTGCATTGAGTTATTTTCCAAGCAGGGATTGAAGCATTTTATTCCCGCTGGCTGCAATACTGCACAGTATATATATATATATACTGCATTACAATTTATGCCATCTGGTAGACACGCGAAGCATTGCAGCCTATTAAATCCTAATCATTATCATTTAACAGATCAGCCGCCCATCAGCCAGGCATGAACCCAGGCTGGGAAGGCAAATGCAACGGGGCTTGTCAGAGGTGAGGAGCGGCGCATTCCAGGTATCTGCCAGGTACATACTGGGTATTTGCTCGAATAAAGTGTGTCGGTGCAGTATGGGCTGGGAAAAATACAGATTTTTTTCTCAAACCTGACTGTTCTCTACCAAACACATTGGTTAAATCAACAATATCAGATCTCTCATTATCTTCTAAGATAGAATTCATATCATGAATACAGCATTGTTCCCTGAAGGTTGGGGCACAGGGAGGCGGAACAGAGTCATGTGTTGCACCGATGGACCCATCTAGACCTAAAGGATGGATTTCCTGTTGGTCAGTGGGGCCACCCGGATCAACCACCCTCATATCACCATCCCCGCTATCCCTTCCCTCAAAGAATCGTTTGAGAGTTAGTTTCCGGACATATTTGTTCAGGTCAATCATCACATCAAATAATTTGAATCTGGACATAGGTGCGAATTTTAGTCCCTTATTTAGTACAGAAAGTTCAGCCTGTGAAAGAGGAAAATCTGTTAAATTAATAACCCCAGTGTTCTCAATTAGGAGTTCTTCTTCCTTTTTGTGGGATTTTTCTTGTTTCCTTTTCTTTCCCCTCCTGGTTCTCCTATGCGTTCCCCGTTTTTTGAGGACCCAAAATATATTGTTGTTTGGAATTCTCTATTTCTTTTATCATTGTCCTGATCAAAATGGCCCGAACTTGTAGCACCCCCTCTGGTATCTTTGTGGGATCTTAGATTATACTGATCTGTATGTGCAACCTGTGTATTTCTGTACATCTATATGTCTGAAATATATTCATGTTATTGGTCGGGGCTATGTGGTTTTCTTTTAGCGTGAAGCTGCTGAGATTAAAGATACCATTTGGTTGTTTTCCCATTTGGATGTTCTTTTTACGTTTGGTTCCTCCTCTATATCCTCACTGTCGCTTTCTTTTCTACACGGCCTTTCAGCAGGTAAGCATGACAAACAAGTGACCAACAGTGCATTTAGTATACCCCTCCATCACAGTTCTGGGATCTAGAGAGGATGACATAATCAGTTCAGATGTCACAACCGTGCCCTGTTGCTATGCTACCTACAGGACACCTTAAACATCCAAACTCCAGACGACAGCCACAAATAGATCTCAGCAGCGCTATAGAAGAGAGCATTTATACATAGAAGATCCATCTACAACGAGACAAAACGTCTTTCAAATTCATTATTTAATATCAGCACATAAAAATGTGTGTGCATAGTCTAATGGTACATTTCTGTTCAGTTATTTTTGGCTTTCATTCTCCCCATTCTTTGGTGCAGTAAGTGTATTGGGGTTACACTAAGACCACTCTCGATCACTCCGATATCGTCTGATAACGCCGCATGTAAGCCTCCGTTTTGTCCTGCTCCCATCTCTATGACGTCCCTGGAAACCACATGCCTCACCTAGATCCTCTCCTAAATTGGATCCCAGTGAGGTCATGGAATTTCTCACCTAAGGAGAATGTAGCCAGCTACCTTTCTGCCTTTCCTTTCACATAAATTCTAGTAAGATCCAGACAGTAACAGACTATCCTATGGGGCTTTCCCCCTTCCTGAAGCCTCTGTGAGTGGCAGAAGTGGAGATGGCATGCGTCTGTCCAATAAGGATGCAGATCCTGTGCCCTCCCCTATTGGACCAAAGAGGAGTTCTCCTAAATTACAGAGTTGAACCCAGCCCTCACAGAGGTGGGGTTCAAGCAGTTCCCTCTTCCCCTTCAAGGGATGAGGATGTAATCCAAGTCTGCTCCCGGCTGGGAGAAAGACATGTGCTCAGCCGCTCATGGACTGAGAGCAATCCCTACTCTAGTGAGGCCTCGTAATTACCAGCAGGCCTGAACCATCCAGGAGCTTGGAAGCTATTCTGACAACTGATTGAAATCGCTGTAATAACATCATGCAGGGGCTACAGAATAAAGACCATCCCTTTTTATATATCTGGCTGAGTCGCAATCTATTGGCTGGATGTATGGGGATAAAAGACTGTCATGGTGGGGATTGCCTTAATGTCTACTGGAGCCCACTATGGATAGAGGCACTTGCACCAAGGAAGAACATCCAGGATCACCGTGAGCCTGTCCTGTTTCCCTACTACACCGCAGAAAACTCAGTTTCTCCTGAGCTAAACAGGTACCGAACACCACACATGACTGAAGCCAGGGTAAATCTCCCAGAGGGGGGGAGAAGCAGTGCTACATATAAATATGTAGCCAAGTCTCCTTGGACTATCCTGTCTGCAGGCCATAACCCTAAGACCTGGAAAGCTGCCAGAGTTGTCCCAATCTTCAAAAGTGGGGACAAAAACACTGTCTCAAACTACAGGCCAATCTCACTTCTCCCAATTTTATCCAAAGTCATGGACAAATGTGTCCACTCCCAATTAAGCGATTACTATACCAAGACAAATTTCCCTAGCCAACTCCAATCTGGCTTTCGCCCCAAAACACTCCACCGTAACTACCCTGCTAAAAGTTTGCAATGAAGTGTGGAATGGAACGGGGACAACTCACTGGTGCAGTATTCCTAAATTTTGCAAAGGCTTTTGATACAGTTGATCATGCTATCCTGCTTAACAAACTCCAGAGCTCTGGAATAGGGAAGCATGCTTTAAACTGGTTTCAGTCCTACGCTATCGTAGATCCCACATGTGTCCAAAGCTCCTCTAACTCCAACCACCCCCTGATATCACCTTTGGTGTCCCTCCCGCAGGCTCTGTTTCGCGGGGGCCCCTACTCTTCTCAGTGTTCATTAATGATCTTCCCAACAGCTTGTAAAGGAAGCCGCAATCACATGTATGTCCGATGACACAATCCTATTGCAGCACACAGCCATAGCCTCTCTGACCTTCAACCCATACTTCAGTCTGACTTTTTGAGACGTCCGAACAACTGGGATTTCCGCAAAACAACTGTTTTTTAAACACTGACAAATCTGTAACAATGGAATTTGGGACCAATACTAATTTTTAAAGCTTCCCAGCGACTGGCTCCAATTAGAACTAACCGTTACCCCCCGACAACCAACGCAACCAACCTACCCCACCCCCCTTAACCTACGCAACCGGCATTAACGACCACCCTGTCAATAGTGTTTAAATACCTGGCCATTATGGTGTGTGACTCCCCTAAACTTCGGTGAGCACATTGATACCCCTGACAACCAAGACCTATCCGAAACTAGGGGTACTTACAGACAAATCCTCCCTAAGTCTCTCGTTCGAAAAGCGTACGCACACAGATTCATGCCAATTATTTTGACTATGGAGACCAGTAATGGCTCGGCTCCTCAAACCCACCTTAGTGCACACTTGAACTATAGAACCCTCTACAAGTCAATTGTCGTTTTGTTCTCCAATGCAACTACAACACACATCACTGCGAAATGCTCAAAGAACTAGATTGGTCATCACTAGAGTCTAGGTGCAAAGTTCACCTTTCCTGTCTTGCCTTTAGATTCTTTATGGGCAAGCTACCCAGCTATCTGAACAAGCTCCTCACCCCTACCACATGCAGCACCTATCACCTGAGATCAGACTCCAAAAGATTGTTCATGGTCCCAAGACTCAACAAAGTATCCGGCCGTTCCTCCTTCTCTTACCGTGCACCCCAAAACTGGAACAACCTACCAGAGACTCTCACATCCACCACCAGTTTAAGTTCTTTCAAATCTAAGGCTGTCTCACATTTTAATCTGGTCTGTAATTGTTTCATACGCCCATAATATATATTTTCTTTAACTGTGCATGCAATGTCTTGTATAAAATGTATACCCTGTTCATTTATGTAACTGTATTTGTAACCATGTATTATTTGTCTTAACTCTGTGCCCAGGACATACTTGAAAACGAGAGGTAACTCTCAATGTATTACTTCCTGGTAAAATATTTTATAAATAAATAAACTAACCTTTTCCTGGCCATTACCTTACTGTAAGCCCCTATAATGGTGGGCAGTGTGGGCATGATTCCTGAGGGGATCCGTTACAATGTTCAGTGTGTGAAATGTTACATTGTTCAGCAGCTATGAACAATAAAGTTATAGTGGCCACTCACTGAAGTAAGGTGGGACTATGACAAGAATAGGCTGGCTTACTAGCTACTCCCCAGGGAAGGAGGGGGTGCTCTTCTACATAGTGTAGAGCAGTGAGTGCTTGTGAGTTCTGTCTGGGATAGTAATCAGAGAAGGATGTTCTTCTGGAAGAGATGCCAGAGTATAAAGATACTGCAGAGAGGTCTTCTGCTAGAGAAGTGACTGAGGCCTAGTCCAAGAAGGGATAGGGTACAGTGATAATGATCCAGTGAATGTACTACAAATACTACTGCCAATAAACAACAGCTAGTGTAGTCCTTGAAGCATGGTAATGACTTAAGGAAAGAAGTGTCCATGAGGTGCATCTTGAAACTCAGGATCCTCTTGGACTGGAGGCGCTGACCACTGAGGAAATCACAGCAAACCTGTCCTGATACTCCCCACACCACCGCGGAGATTTCCGGCCTTCTGTTTGCCTCACAGGTATGACTACAGCAGCCACAGAATACACTGGTAGCAAGACCAGGGGGGCTGCAGTGTGTCTGTACGTGTCTGTGTGTATGTATAGAAGGGGCTGAAGTGTATGTGTGTGTATGCATATAGAGAGGGTCTTTAATGTACTTACAATTTGTTTTTAATAAACAAGTATGTTCAGTAAAAGCACAAGAGAAGGTAGAATATCATGTTTATAAATAGCAATGAATGTACAAGAGTGTCTACCTTTTTAATGAAAAATGTAAAAAAAAAAAGTTTTGTTTATAATAGTAATAATGCCCTCAGAACATGGCCAATAATGCACTGGCTGAGTTAATGTCCCTTGGAATCGCCTCAATCGTTCAAGCCTTTATTTACTAGTAATGCCCTGTTCTGAGGAAATTGTTACTTCCTGTAAATAAGGAAAAAATAAGTTACTTCAGAGTGAACATGAAAATGAACGTTATTATCCAGGGTGTGAAAATACAGACGTTTTGTCCCAATAATTATTGGTTCGACACAGGTTTCTATACAGTCCCAAATATCATTTATTCTTGTGGCAGTTACAGATAGGCTTCTGACATCAACAGGCATTTAGAAGTTAAGAATGGAGAACAGACTTGTACTGTATATTTTTCTGTTCTGACACATCATCTGAAAAACTTGATTTCATATAGTAATTCCTAGCGTTCACATACAAAACAGGAGTACTATTTTGACAGCAGCACGTAGAGAATATGTTAAAGAAAGTAAAGGTAGAGAATGCTTATTTGTAACCAAATACAACAAATCAGCTAATAGAATTGTAGCGGGGTGCCCCCTGGCTATTAAATCTACCCAATGGGCTGGCAGTAAACCCTGGTATTCACTGGTCTGCCAGTAGTTATCATGGGTTTTTCCCACCTCATCCTTTGGTGCTGCACTTGAGTGATAGCAGGGGGTGGCAGATCCTGTTGTGGCTGGGCCAACGGGATGCCCGCCCTCTGGCTGTACTTAAGGGCAGGACCGCCCTAAAGTTAGATGGTTGTCCTTCCCCATGAGGAAGGCAGATCATGACTGGGAGCCTGAGATTGGGACCTTCCCATGTTCTCTTCCCTCCGAGGAGGAGTAGAGTGAATATATCTATGCCTCTGCTAGGAAGGTGGGGAAGACCTAGAATGGCTGCAGGTGCCCTAGGCTCGTAGTGACTGTCCAGGGAATATCTCCAGTGATATCTGAGAGAAGAGACTGTGATCCGGCAGGTGACTGCTGAGTACCTGTATTACTGCAATAAGAGTAGTAATAAACCCGCTCCTGTTTTGCAATATACCTCCTGCCTGGCGTGTGATCTAATTGGGGGGAGAGTTAACGTTCTACGTGGGAGATCGCCTCCATATCCCTGGAGCCTACGGCAGATGGAGGCGCTGCACTGCTAAGTATTACGTGGGGTATGGACCCCAGAAGCCTGTTCCTGTGTTCCAAAGTCACCGCGGACGACTCAGCCCTCTTGTTACCAGAAGGTATGCACCACAAGCACCCAGTAATGGCCCCGATATGCGATTGGGCGGGGGGGAGGGAGGAGGGATGGGGGGACACTGTAACAGAATTTTAAAAATCATTCAGACACCCTGGGGAATACTCCAAGATGATAAGGTTTGAATAATTAAATGTTTGTATTTTATTGTTTAATCATTTTAAAAATATTTTTAATAAGTGTATTTATTTTATTGATCAAAACGTGTTAATTCTATATGACATGAACCATAATCATGTAATTAGGCAGTGCTGGTCCCGGTTGTGCTCAATGAGGTGCACTTGCCCCTGAGCATAATCACACACAGGTGGCAATTGCGCTTGGACTAATTGACTAATTAACCAATTAGATTTGAGGTCAGTAACTCTCCAGTGGGTACATAAGGACGGGACCAAACACTGCCATATCATCACCCTGATGAAGCCGCAGATTGTGCCAAAACGCGTTGGATTTCTGAAGGACTAGCTAATTTATGCTGAGTTACTACAGTAACTGGACTGCACGGGCGGCAAGTTTTTACATTGCCGAAACTGAAGATTTCACTATTAACGAGACAGCTCTCACACTACCTAGCAGTGAGATTCTCACAGCCAATGGGAAACCCATAGTGATCAGACCGAATGGGTTGCCTTACAAAGTCACTTCCAGTGCCACGAATGACGAGTCGGGGACATCCAGGAGACCAGCCACTACATAACAACTCCACCCGAAGAAGCAGTACATCCCCTGAGTCACCAGCTCAGGGGATGAAAACTACGGAAGGAGGAGAGCTGCAGTGGTAAACGCAATGGCTCCAGAAACAGTTCCCACTCTAAGCACCAATTGAAGGACGACAGACAGGTTACCAGGGTGTTTAATAAACACCATCTTTCACAATGTACTACACATCAGAAGAAACTTACAGGCAAAGTTTTTGTTTTTCAATTTGTATTGATCATTGCACTATGAACATTTGATTACTCACATAAAACACTTCTATTTTATGCTCCCAATGCACCCCATTTTCTTGTTTTGTCTCTGTTACAAAGTCTAGACTTCATCTTGTACCCAAAATGTACTATTGTATAAACAATTCACTTGTTCTAATTTTTCTACAAAATAAGTTTACCTTATATGTGTTTTTCTTTCTAACATCTCGTAATCAGTTTTTACAAACTAACAGTATGTAGCCCTTTTTCTGACGCCTTCCTAAGGGACTACTGGTACTGTACACAACCTGCGGCTCCAGGAGATCTGAGCCTCCGCTAGCTGGGAGCCTGGGGTAACGGTTCTAGCGCAGCGCCTCCACTTGCCCAGGATCCCCGTTATGTAAGATTGCCCTGGGCAAGAAACATACCATACAGTGCGTGCAACCAAGTTTTACTATGCATAGGCAGTCTTATCTTATTTTCTATATAACATCACACATAATTTGCATATATATTATAACGTTAGAGTCCTTATACTATAGTGGCTCAGCCACACATCTAGGGAATTTGTCCGGTATAACAGTGGCTCCGCCACGCTCTTATAGAGGTTGTCCTTGTAAAGTATTAGGTAGTATGCTCAGTCCGCTAGCCACTTGCTAGTGTCACTACAGAGTTATTCCTAAGGCGGGATCAGCGCCTGATGACCGGTGTTGGTGCACTTTCCGTTACAATGTACCTTCCGGTCACGGCGTTGACCGTTTCTTCTCCACAAAGGATCCGTGCCTCCGCTCCTTGACCTCCCAATGTCGCGGTGTCCCGCCATCTGATCCCAGATGACGGCGACCGGCCACAACTCGGTGCGTTGTCCCTAACTAAAGTGACAATTCCTTCCGCTATCGGGTGTCCCTGCAGTACCGCAGCCTACGGTGACTCAGGGAATTCTCCTATGGGCCTGAGGGGAATAGCTGACCTATGCAGGCGGGTCACTGACCCCCTGCACTCACACTGCCTCCTCCGGCTCTGTCCTCCTCTCCTCCCTAGCGTGGTCTCTCTCTACACTTCCTCTTCCTTCAAATCCCAGCTTTCTCATTGGCTCCTAGCGTCAGGTGACTGACCCAGAGCTCCTGGAAGTTGTAGTCCATTAATAGAGCCTTTCCCTTATTGGCCTGTCGTTCGCGCGCTTCCATCGCATGCGCGACCTCTTCAACATTGCGCAATGACATGGCGGGACCCTGTACTATCGTGCCGTCGCGGAACCTGCCGCACTCCCTCCGCGCGCACACATAAAGTACCTAACACACCCTTACAAGTAAATAGTCTGGGTAACACAAATGGATACAAACAGATAATATGAATTCCAAATCACAAGAATTCCATTTACAAATCATCCCTAACAAATAAAATAAAAATAGGATATGTGATTCGGTAGATAATTTTGGTAATGAAATTGTTAGTGACATAAATAATATAATATAATAATGCTAAACAAAAAAAATGTTAATACAGTGTTAATACAAATAGCAATATAAATCTAATATATAATAAAATGTAAATTGTCCGAATACTTTTAGACACTAATTCATGTTTTTTACTCGTATCGACTCTGTTTCTCATGAAATCAAAACATTCACATTGAACTTCATTCTTCTTTAACTTCCCACTTGTACATTTTGAAACAGTGGCTATGATAGAGTGTAGGCTCTTCTGCAACTAGAAAAAGTAGTTTTACTGTCATTGAAACAAACTTTTTTCATTAATACCTTTCTTTGGGGCTTTTTCACTAAACCTCGATAAATAGCTTATAGCACTATAAATACCCTTTAGTGCGATATTGCCTGGGTTACTATTCACAAAGCTCCGATTAATCGGCAATATCGCACTGAAATGGCTTTTTATAGTACTATAACACTATACCAAATAAAAGCCATACAATAAGTAAAAAAATGCCAGAAATCTCATTTTTTTGACAGAAACTGCTATTCGCTAAGCAGTAGTGATAAACATATCGTACTTTAAAAACGTGAAATATTTTGGTGCCAACAAAAAGCTGGCGCTAAAGGTAGTGCAAGATGCATAGAAGTGTCTTTTAGTGTTACTGCACAGGATTGATACCGGTGGTTGGCTTGTTGATTGTTTTATTTAGGTTGCCCATTGATTGACTGTCACGAAGGTGCTCGCCACAAACCGAGACCGGACTGCGGGGCTGAGTTGGGGATGTGAGAACGCCGACCTTAAACCACGGAGTCTGGTCTGGAGTGTGGATTCCGTGGTCAAACGTGGCCAAGGTCAGGATTGGAGAAAGCAGCGTGGTCATGGAAAGCCGGGTCGGTACCAGGAAATGCTTCAGCATAGCAGCTTCTGCATAGGCGTATCTCTTGAAGGGAGGCAGAAGCTGGATATCATGGAAGGCCCTGGAAGCAGGGTATGCGGGTAGGCCATTGGAACCAAGAGGCTATGGTGCAGGAAAACCAGAGCTTCAGCACAGAGTGGATTCCCAAAGCAGGATAGGGACGATGAGTAACGGAGGTCTCAGGAAGCAGGGTATGCAGACAGGCACAAGAAGGGCGTCTGGAGGGAGTAGGTTCCAGGACACAGGAAGCATTGGTGCTGGGGATTCAGCACTTCAGCACAGAGTAGATTTCCAAAGCAGGATAGGAACTCTGAGTAACAGAGGCCTCAGGAAGCAGGGTATGCAGACAGGAACAGGAACGGCCTCTGGACGGAGTACCTTCCAGGACAGAGGAAGCAATGACGCTGGGGATCCAGCGCTTCAGCAAAGAGAACAAGGCAAGGCAAGACAGGCCAAACAGGGCTCCTAGTGGCAAACACGGACGCAACCAGAAAGGATTATGCTCAGCCAAGCAGAAAAGGAAGAGGAAGTATTTTAAAGCAAACAGGAGCCAGTAGCAGGGGAGGCGCGGCCCCTGCAGAGGCTAGGATAGGCTGCAGTGAGTACAGGCCCCAGCATGGGGAGCCGGTGTCTCTTCCAGTATTTAAATCCCCAGGTCACGTGGGCCATGACACGGAGGATTTAAAAATGGCGGGATACCGACACCACATAAAGGGGCCTGTAACTCGGGAACCAAGGAGTCCCCGAGGCTGAAATCAATGCGGTCCAGGTCAGACAGGAGATCCCCTGCTCCTGTACACTATTATTAAAATGAATATTTAAACTGCACAATCGCCTGTAAGAGCCGTGCATAGACGCAGCGTCTCCGTGTAGCTCTTCCCCACTGCAGTTTAAACAAACAGTTTCAGTGTGATAGGACTTTAAAAAAAACAAGTATTATGATCTTGCATTTTTTTACCGAACATTAAAAAAAAAGTGTATTTTTTTCTAAGTGAATACTGTTTTGACACAAATGTTTTAGAGTGCGGTTAAACAATGCAAAGTTGCTCGCCAATGCACATATTTTATCGAGGTTTCGTGAATAGGCCCCTTAGGCTTTTTTGAACTACTGTAGGATTCTATGTTACAAGTTTCTGCACTGTAATAATGGCACTGAATGTAACTGTAATGTAACTGAATGTCTTTCAAATTTCTAAAGGGCCTTCCCAGTTGGCATGTCATGGGCCTTCCTTCCTGAATGTCTTTACCATTACCAATCCCCCAACAACAAATTTGTCTGCGGCATTATATTCATCTTCCACAGGTTTAGCCAAATTTGTTGCAGCACATTGCAGGGTATCCTACAACTGATCTTTTGCAATTGCAGTTTTCTTGAATCCTGACAGGGTTTGTTCATTAGAGAAATGAATAGGCCTCTTTCTCCCTGCCATGAGTTCATATGGAGTAAATTTAGTGGCTTGTGAATCTGTAACCCTAATACTGGTCAGAACTGAAGATATTTGTGTAGGCCAATCCTGTCCATGTGTTATTAACATCTTCCTCAGTCTGTGTTTCAGTGTGTGATTCATTCTTTCCACAATGCCTGCAGATCGTGGATTAGAAGGGATATGACATCTCTGTTGAATCCCTAAAAGTCCACACATTGCTTTCATTACATGGCCTATGTAGTGAGACCCATTATCACTTCAGATCACTTTTGGAAAACCCCAATGACTAACGACTTGTGTCCATAAGGTCGTGGTGGTTGAAATCACAGTGCAGTTTCTGAGAGGTAATACTTCTGACCATTTGTAAAACATATCAACCACCACTAATCCATAGGCATACCCACCCTTGGATTTTGATAAGGGTCTTATAAAATCAATCTGTATTGATGTCCATGGTCCATTATATACGGGCACCCGCTTTAACAAAAGTTTTTGGCCTCTGGATCTTGGGTTTATCTGTGCACAGGCAAGACACGCATGACTATCTTGTCACAAGTAGCATTGAGAGTGGGACTACAGTATTTACTGTGCATCACTTTTTTCAGTAAATCAGTATCTATGTGTCCCAAAATTTCATGATGGTGATGTACTTTACCAGGCTCTGCTTTAGCTGTGTAGGCAGGAATGGTAAAAATGTGGCTTCTTAAAATATACTTAAGATACCATTCTGTCTAGGCACTCCCTCTGGCAGGGGGTCTTTTTTTCTGTGAGTGCCTTCAACTGAGGGTTCCAAAGCTGTTCCTCAGCATAAGAAGCATCTGTGTTAGTTGCATCTGTTTTAGCTAAGGCGCAAATCTCAAGTTTATGACATTTTCGATACAAATTGTGTTCCTCTTTTTTTAGCGAATAAATCTGCTCCTGTGTTTCCTATGACTATGGGATCGTCACTCAGTGGCTGGTGTACTTTTACTTTCAGGAGGGCTACCTGTCCGGGGTGTGCTCTCTCCATCTTTGTAAAGCTGATTAAGGACCCCACTGTGCTGAAGTGGTTTGTTGGCAACATCTAGCATACATCTTTTAGCCCACACTGGCCGGTAATCGGTCAGAGATCTTATTAGGTAAGAGTTATCACTGTAAATGTTTACATTCCCTACACCATATTGTATAACCCATTTCACAGCTTCTAGTTCTGCTATGGGCTCTGAGAAGGAGGTTGGAAGTTAAACAATAAAGACTGGCCCAGTGGGGACATGGACGGCAAAAACAGTCCAAAAATGACCTTCATCCCGGAATCTGTCTCTGTCTTCAAAAACTTCAGGTTTCTGCAATAGTTTGTAGTTCATCAATGGGGAAATATTTTCTATTGCCACCATCTCAGTACAAATATGTGCCTCTCCCTCTTACTGAATTATTTGAGGCAAAATGTATTTTGCATTGTGTTCCACATGCAGGCATTTGTCTTGCAATGCAGTTAGCCAGTGAGCAAACCTTTGATTTTATTCTCCTTTCACCTGTCCTGATTATTAGCATTTCAAGGGGTCTGTGTGGAGTTTGCCCAATAATATCATTAAATCCAACTATATGTTCTGTGGTTGTTACTTGCCATAAGCTGCTTAACACATGCAAACATTCCTTTTTCTATGGGTGTCAAAACTTGTGAAAAATATCCTAAAGTTCTTGGACTATTGGTTCTTTTTTTTATAGAAACACAACACTGATACAGTAGCTGTATCTGAGGTATGCACCTGAATACAGAGAGGAATTTCATTCCTAACTGCACATAAGGCTGGGGCCTATATCCATACCTCCCCATGCCTTATGAAATTACTCAGTCCACATTAGTTCACTGTTAAAATATAATCTTTTACAGGGAAGATTCTCAGAGAGGCCTGGCTTTCTCTGTAAAACCTTCTATAAACTCTCTAGAGAAATTGACGAGGCCCAAAAATGATCTCAATCCTGTAATTGAGGTGGGCTGGTTAAGAATCTGAATAGCTTCCACACTCTGTTGAAGTGGACTCTTTCCTTAGTCAGAAATTACAACACCCCAAAAATGTGCTTCACTTTTTAGAATTTGTGCTTTGAAGGTAGTTTCAATCCTGATTCCTACAAGGCAGCAAAAACATTGTTTAAAACCTCCACATGCTCTACCTCATCCCTAATTTGTGTCAACAGATCATCAATATACAGTATTATGGAACTGTGTCACCCAGGTCCAATGGTTCCAAAACCCAGGCTAGGGCCTAGTGAAAATATGTTGTGAACTATGAAATCCCTGAAGCAAAATGATAAAGGTATATTGTGAATCTTTAAATGTAAAAGCAAATATATATTGTGAATCTAGGTGCACTTCAATTGCAAAGAATCCATTGCTAATGTCTAAACAACTAAACACCTTACAGTCAGCATCCACCTGAGCTTTTATATAAGGAGTGGAGGCTACGAGATGTATTGCAGGTGGTGTGTATTTGTTAACCATTCTCAAATCTATAGTCAGTCCCCAGCTGCCATCTGACTTCTTGACTGGCCATAGAGGAGAATTACACCTTGAATTACACCTTGGGTCTCATTACACATTGGTCTTAGAATTCTTCTAGTATTTCCTGAGGGTTGGGGCTTTCTATATGGACCTGAACCTTCATTCTCCCAAAATCAGTTTTTGATTTTGCCAGAAATTTGGAAACGTAAGAATGAATGATTGCAAGACCAGGTGGATGCCATCTTCCCATGCTTTTTTTAAGGCATTTACAGGGCACTGTGCCCTGACACCTCAATTGCTAGGATATTTTTTCCTAGGCATAACTGTACCCCATACAACCTTGTTGGGAATATCTAGAATCCATCCCACGTTCCGCATTACATCTGCTCCAAAAAGAGTACAAAGTACTGGGACTTTCCACAAGGGAACAGTTCTTTTCATATCTGGTAACAACATTAAAATTGACCAACATTATTGTTTTGACTGGGATTGGGACCTTAATCGCATCCTTCTGTTGAGCAAGATGCTCCACTATCCAGTAGTATTTTATCTCTATACCCCTCTATCACTCCGTGAAGATAAGGCCTTCTGTCATTTGCCAAGGAGGTTTTAGCGACAAATGACAGAGTGGTAGGAGGAACACCTTTTATGCTGAATCATTACCAGTCCTTCTCTCTTGCACATCTCCGAAATTGGAATTTGAACAATAAGTACCATCACCTTTTACCAAAGCTGTTAAAGCCTGTTTGGACAGGTATACAAATGGGTAAATCAATTGACTAACCCTCCAGGCGCTCAGAATATAAGCATAGTCCCGCTGGTGAGCAATAATAAAATGAATCTTTCAGACCCCGGCTATAATCAACCACCTGGCAGTGTAATAGGTATATAATGTTCTTCCCCCCAACCGGCTCACCATGAGCACTATCAGGCTGGGACACGGGAAACTCACGTATAATTCTTGTGGCTGTTGATGTCAAGCCTGTCCGGTCTCTTTTGACAAAGGCCTGCCAGGCCGAAACGCGTCAAGAGGTTTCGCTTGCACCTTGTGCAAATAAAGCTCTTTTTTATTCCTCACATCAGCCTTCACCTTCCTTTTTGTGCTGTGCGGCGTTTTTTCTCTTTTTGAGAGGTCTTCTATGCTGTTTGGACAGGCCATACGGTCCTTTGCTGGGCATACCCCTCTATTCTGCTGAGAATAAAACCTACTCACTTTCCCTTGACTGGGTGGAGAGGAGTGCTATCCTTTGGATCACCTCCTTATTCTAACTCCCTTCATCCTTAGTCTGCAATCCCTTTACATATGACCAGGCTTGTTACAATGGTAACAGGTAGAAGATATCCAGGGGGCATTTTGTGGTCCTCCCCAGCCATGTCGGCCACCCCTGCCATGTCCCCTTCCCCCCAGGACATTATTGAAAATGAGAAGTAACTCTCAATGTATAACTTCCTAGTAAAATATTTTCTAAATAAATAAAATAAATTTAGCCTTGGTCATATGAATTCCATTGAGAAATTCAAGAGAGAAGGAGTGGCTCAGTGAGTAAAGACACTGACTGTCACTGAGTTTGAAGCAGGGGAACCTGGTTCAATTCCCAGTGTCGGCTCCCTGTGACCTTGGCCAAGTCACTTTATCTCACTGTGCCCCAGGCACCAAAAACATAGATTGTAAGCTCCACAGGGCAGGGACCAGTGCCTGCAAAATTTCTCTGTAAAGCGCTGCGTAAAACTATCAGCGCTATACAAGAACAAGTTGTTATTATTATTATTATTATTATTATTATTATTATTATTACAGTATGCCTGTTCTCCATAGGCCAACAACTGTTGTTTTGTAACTGTACCTCCCTTTTTAACTAATACTGTAGTCACTAAAATATTGACAAATACTGATGTATATGATGCTCCTGCAGCCATAACCCTTGTACCATCATCAAATCCTGGCACTTTTTGCAGGAACTCAATGATACATTGTTTGTTATCCTCAGACAGCCTTTGCTGTTCCTTTCCCCTAATTAATCTCCAAGCATTTTCCCAGCTAATAGCACACATTTCTAAATCATCTTGTGGAGAGATCTGGAAAGAGTCAAGAGCTGTGTGTCCCAGCTGGGGCCCACCAGTTACCGCTTTGACTAATATTCTTAGTCTCTGTACCTGTGTCACATAAGTTTGGGACATGCAATCAAGGGCATCGAGTCACCTCTTCCATTTTATTGGCTATACGGGGTGATAGCCATAAAATGAGTGCTTGGCATGCGACTTCATCATTCATTTCAAACCTTCACACCCAATTTTCAAACACTTCCATATTTTGAAAGGGACCTTTTCCAACATCATACGGGGTCATAGATTGTACTGATTTCATTAGCACCTGTTTAACTTTCAAATCAACACCCCCCTCCCCAAACTATTTGAATTCTCTGGAGAAAAAAAACAATGTCCAAAATGGAAGGAACTGCTGCGTTACTTTTGTAATGTGAATCTAAGAAAAATACTTAACTTACAGTACTGTAAGTATTAAAGTTAAGTTGAGGAACAGCTGCGAATAAAATTAGAATAGAACAATTAGTGCCAAGGATGAAGAGTGTAAGATAAAACAAATTATGCATGTGAGTAAACCCAGATGGTGGGTTAATGTGTGTCTTTATTGCAATTTATTGTACAACTCTCATTGAGATTTTTTCTTTTTATAACAAAATGATATTTACTTCACATACTGTAACTTATGTGCAAGGTGTAAAAAATGCATGTACAATTAATTCCTACCATTAAGATCTCTTAGTCTCATGTTGGTACCTTGTGCAAAAGGAAATACTGTGAAGTCAATTGCCCAAGGTCACAAATAATTGGAACTGATTTGAAACTAGGGTCTCCCATTTCACAGATCAGTGCCTTAACCAAAAGGCTACTAAAACAAAATGATGGGACAATTTCAGCTACTACTATAGCATTTACAGCAAGTGCAGAGGAGATGTGTCAGGAGATAAGTTATAAAAGGAAAACATTGAAGAGACAATGAAAAGCTGATGCTTCATTCTAAACAGAGGGTGCATCAAATGACCTCCAACCACTGAAAGTTTATGATGCAGACAAAAGGAAGACAGGAGAAAGAAGGTTTATGGACAGAGATGAAGCCAGAAATTCATAGATGAGATGGACTGCAAAGGAAATATCAAATCAAAGGAGGACTAGGATATACTGTTACATTTATTAGCATGCGTGAGGAGGCAACAAAGTTTCAGCTGTTGGATACACCTGGAGGCGAATTGTGTTCTCTTATGGCAGATAACAAGTCATTGAAAGCATGTATATATGAAGAGAAATTACTGTATAAAGACAATTTGGGTAGCTCTATTGGCTGATACTATACCTTTCATAAGCGTTTACCATGATCCCTTGCAAACACACTTACGATAACACTTCTGTCTCTGTAAGCTCTCCCTATGTTACACTTAGATTGTAAGCTCTTTGGGGGAAAAGGCTCCTTTTGTAATGTTTACTTATATGTATGAAGCACTTATTCCTATTATGTCATGTATATTACAGCTGTAATGTGCTGTATACATAGATGGCGCTATATAAATAAAGTTATACATACATACAATGATGTGAGTGCATTTAATTTCCTCTGATAGCTGTGCTAATACTAGACCTATGCTGCATTCATCACAATATTAAAGCACGGAAAGGTGCAGTCCCCTGAAAGACCAAAATGTACTAACAGCAGTAATATGTACAGTATGTAACAAGGGTTCAAATGGATTCGATTTGGTTTGTATATATGAGTGTGTGTGTGTATATATATATCCCACAAAGAAAGCAATATTTACAGAATACATAATACTATTTGTTGTAAAACTTTCAGGCCTACATTTAGAAAGCTATTAACCTTTTCTTGGCCAGAGGAGTCGGCAGTACATTGCTTTGCAAAGTGTTGCTAACCCCTCCAGCAGAGAAGTGGTTAAACATAAAATGAATGAGGAAAAACAATAAATGACAGCAGCTCTTTGACTTTATTAAACTTCTAACATACTTGATCCCATAGCACATAGTAATGCCATTCCCATTCACACCATGTTTTCTGATTGATGGTTTTGGGTAAGCTACCCCCCCGTATCTGAACAAATTCCTCACCCCTACCACACAAAGCACTTATCATCTGTGATTCGACTCAAAATGATTGTTCACGCTCCTCCTTCTCTTACCGTGCACCCCGCAACTGGAACAATCTACCGGAGACTCTCACAGCCACCACCAGTCTAAGTTCTTTCAAAACTAAAGCTGTCTCACATTTTAATCTGGTCTGTAACTGAGTCATACAAAAAAGGGGAAAACTGGGGCGCTCGCTCTATTTATTATGGCATATAGTAACGCCTATATGATAATGTATAACCAAAAGAAGGGAAGATTATATACTGGCCCTTGTTGTTTTCTGCAGCTGGACAGTGAGAAGATGAAGCCCGGAGTCTTCTTATAGCGGCAGTGAAGATGGTGGATTGGTCCGCGCAAGGAGTTAGACTTAGAAATTGAGAAAGAATAAAATACACAGAATCAATGTATTAGACAGTCATATGTATTCAGTATATAGACATATGCATAGACATAATATGTAAAAAATACAAATGTATAATATAATATAAATTATATAGTGCATGTGCTGGAGCTATAGGGAAGGGGAAGGGCAGGGAAGGGGGAGGAGTGGGGAACGGATAATGGTGTTATTAAATAAAGAAACAATAGATTTTTGTTTCATTGACTCACACGGCCTGATGTGAGACTGATCCTTCAGAGAATGGTTGATGGAGCAATATACTGTATGTCCTCTATATAAATGAGAAAAAACTCACACGGCCTTGTGTGAGCTTCCTCCCTCAGAGAATGTTTCCAGACTGTGGCGAATCAGTCACGTCTTGCTTTCTACTCCTCTCAGTGGAGGCGATGTGTGTGTGGCTCCTCTCCCAGGTGCCCAAATTGCAAAAAATGGGCAAAGCCTGGGTATGTAGTAAGTCAAAATGTATTACATCAAAGGTAAAAAAGTATAACACTCACACCAGAGTCATACACCTAAAAGATTAAATATGTTAAACTGTTAATGCAATGTCTTTCTACATAATGTATAACCCTGTTCATTTAATGTAACTATGTATGTGTAACCATGTTTTTGTTATTATAACTCTGTGCCCAGGACATACTTGAAAACGAGAGGTAACTCTGTTACTTCCTGGTAAAACATTTTATAAATAAATAAATGCTTTAGTGAGTGACGCCTACAGTGTTCTGTCAAAAAAGACAGCACAGGCAGTATTCCAAGGGACAATTATAACAAGCATAATGAGGTAACAGAAAATGTTTAACATTGTACAAAGTCAAATTTAACAAGAGCAGCAATTTATGCCACCTTTGCATACCACAATAGTGTATATTTAACAGTGCCATCTTTTTACAAATATTTAGAGACAAAGTAGTTCACACATCCCTAGCCTCTCCGACCTTGAACATGTACTTCAATCTGACTTTTTGAGAGTTGAAAATTGGATTTTCCAAAACAAACTGTTTTTAAACACTGACAAGACTGTAACAATGGTATTTGGGACCAAGGCAACATTTTTAAAGCTCCCAAAGACTGAGCTCCAGATCGGAACTAACGCTAATACCACCCTAGTCCCTATTACTAGTTTTAAATGTAGCCCATGTACGCCCACCCAATCGCAGATCGGGTACCCTAGGGTGTTTCTTGGTCAGGCTACATGTCTGAATGTGGTGCATACCTGCAGGCAACAGGAGGGCCTGAGTCTCCCGCGATGACATGAGGGACAACAGGACAGGTTTCTAGGGTGGATGCCTTCATTCTCTTGCTAATGGTGCAGCGCCTCCATCTGTAGTAAGCCCCAGGGATACGGGGTGGAATCCCTACCACAGAATCCCCTCCCAGGGACGAGAGATTCCAGTCTCCACACATGTCTCTTTCTATTAGCAGCAGCTCTTTATTTGTCTCGGTCGTCAGTTGTATACAGACAGGTATCGCATAGGAACCAGCAGCCAGCTGTACTCCTGTAGGATGTCCCTGCCTCCACTCTGGGTCTCAGGGGCACCCAGAGTGGGGCTAGCTCTTCCCTTACCCCCTAGGCAGGGTAAGAGGTACTTGGTCCACCTAACTATCAGCCCTACTCATCAGGCTCTAACCTTCTTCTCTCTGCTCACTCTAACCACACTATCACTAGACTAGACTAGAACACAACTTGTCTCTCTTAGACTCACACTAAATAAGAAGTGCACTGCTCTTTATGATTACAGCAGGCACCCCCCCCCCCCTGTGCCTCTTGATTAGACACAGGGTCAGATGACCTACCTTCACCATTTCAGAGCAATTGCTTGAAGTGGGGCAAACCCATGATAACTTCTGGAGGATAGAAATATAGCCCATAATCTTACCAGGGCTACATAAATATTTGGTCATATGGTTTGGCTCTCATTTAACATTTGGGATGCACATTGATATCCTTACATCCACAACCTACTGAATGCCAAACTAGGTGTACTTTATAGGAACAAATCCTCCCTAAGTCTGCTGGTCAAAAAGTGTATCACACAGAAGATGCTAATACCAATTATAGACTATGGGGACATAGTATACGGCTCAGCACCCCAAACCCGCCTTAGCAAACTTGATACCCTTTACAATTCAATATGCCATTTTGTTCTCCAATGCAACTACAACACACATCACTGCGAAATGCTCAAAGAACTAGATTGGTCATCACTTGAGTCTAGGCGCAATGTTCATCTCTCCTGTCTTGCCTTCAAATACTTTCTTGGCAAGCTACCCGCCTATCTAAACAAACTCCTCACCCCTACCATATACAGCACTTATCATCTGAGATCTGACTCCAAAAGACTGTTCATGGTCCCAAGGTTCAGCAAAGTATCCGGCCGCTCATCCTTCTCTTACTGTGCACCCCAAAACTGGAACAATCTACCAGAGACTCTAACAGCCGCCACCAGTCTAAGTTCAAAACTGAAGCTGTCTCACATTTTAACCTGGTCTCTCTGTAACTCTTACATACAGTATGCCTATAATATATATTATCTTTAACTGTGTATGCAATATAATGTATACCCTAAACAAAGACACACAGAATACCGCATGCACGCCTATATAGAGGGCTACCTAAAGCTGTCAAATAACTTTTATTATATCAATAGATAGCGGTGCTCAAAGGATAATTATACATATGAAAACCACACTAAAGTATCCAAACGAGAGCACACAGGTATACCAAAAAAGTATAAACAAATTTATTAATGTAACATATAAAAAATAGGGAGAAATGTTAAAACGGAGGGGGTACTCCAAGACAAACTCCTCTAGTCACCAGGGAGACGAAATGGTGAAGACTGATATTACCAAATCACTATATGACATGATGATGCACAAATGAGTAGCTGATAATGTGATAGAAAGAGGTAGTGGGAGTGTTTGGTGGGGGATGCCTCTCTTCTCACCTCTAAGGGACTTTGCATTGTGCTCTTATTGACGATTTTCTGGTGATGTATTATGGACTGTGCCTTATGATGATGTATGACTATCACTTGGACAGATTTCTATTGTGCTTCACATTTTCACTATGCCACAGTAATTCATGGACTTCCAAGTTAGCATTTCCATGCTTCCAGCTTTGAATTGCTAGTATCCAGTATCTGCAGTACTGCTCTAGTGTGTTTACTGTGTGCTTGTAGCTGTATTTCAACTTGGCATTGTACTCTGTCATCTGCACTTGCTATGTGCAGTTGTTACTTTCTATCCATCAGGTAGTTAATTCAAACTACCTCTTCTCCCCGTTACAGGAACTCCATTCAATAAGACACACTTTTAGAAGTATAACAGTTTACTACATAGAATATAAAGAACACACAGATATCCCTCCAACCAGGCCACGCACGGCCATACCCTGCAATACTCCGTAACTCCCTAGAGTCACAGTCCCCAACATACGGAGGGCCCTTGGGCACCAACCACCTTGGTGTCCACGAGTTAATTCCCCACCCAATGTGTGGTACAGCGCTGCCACTGAAGTGTTTGTTGGTGCACGTGAGGAGTTGGGTACCTGCGGGTGATCTCACACCCGAGCACGCTGTTGCTACAAGATGGGATCCACGGATCTGGCAATGGTCCTCCGCGAAGCCTCCGCTTCTATGCTGGGTGGGTCCCGCGTAGATGGTACCACTTTTGAGAGTCTCTGTATGAAGGGGGATCTGGTCCCAGATCACCCTACCCAAGGATTTGGCTGTGTCCTGACTTTGTCCCAATGTTCTGGTTCCACAGGGGCAGTGTCCCTATCTGTGGGCCTGTCCCTGCAGCAACCACAAGCTACAAAGGGGAGTCGGGGTCTAGCTGGATCCTAGGGGTTCTCTGGCCTTGTGCAGATGCCACAGACACCTGCACATGCACAACCTACCTAGTCCCAGCTCTGACTGGCGTGGTCTGCAGCACACAAATTGTATCAGTCTCCCTGCAGGGGATTCTGCACACCATATTGGTCGCTGTGGATAAGGTGACTAGCAGCCCTTGGGGCTTCTGGGAGTTGTTGTCCCTATCTAGCACCTCTCTGTATAGGCCGCAGCTGTAGCGCTGCCCTGCACATCCACGAATGATACTGCACCTGTACAATCACACCCAAAATGGCAGCCCCCTGCAAGGGAAGCTGCCGGTGCCTCCGGCAACCGGGTCCCCCATCGCATACCTCCACGCAGTGCCGCCTGCACCTCACCTGGGTGGCGCACTCAACCGGAGGTAAGGGGGCCAAGGGGGATCCCTACTATACTCTCCCTCTGGTAAAAACCCAACGTCCCCGGTTGGGACAGTGTAACATCAATATCACAGAGAACTTATATAATAAAAATGCATAAGATTACACAACTAATCATATTTGCAATGACTCTATACAAGATTATACAGCTCGGTTACAATCACCGAGCATATTTTATCTCGAGACAACTGCTGAGCCTCATAGTGGGGTGCCCCAATTGTGTCGTAGGTCATCCGGTTGGGAGGATACCTAAATCTTTGGCTCCACCAGAGCGGTTCTTCTGATACTACCTCTGGGGAGTAATAAACACAGTCCTGAGGCTCAGCCTCTACCATGGAGGGTATAAATGTTTCTGAATAGTCTCTGTGCGTTATGAAGCATGGGCTTCTAGGATTCATAGGTTGGCTCATTAGAGCCACCCTAATAGGTGTTGTTCGTCGGGGCCCATTACCCGTAGTTCCTCCAGGAGTTGCTCTGTGACTTTGGGGTCCCCTTTGAGAGGGACCCTCCATAGGATCCTCTGTTGTTTCATTGACTGTCTCCTCACTTTCTCTGGGATTCTCAGTGGTCTCATTTAGGGGGTTCTCAATTTCTCCTGATGGTTCTGGCTCACCGTCCAGAGGTGTTGCCGGTATCTCTGGCTCATCGTCTCCCACCTGCGGGATAGGGAGAAGTTGGTTACGGTGCCAGACCCTTCCCCGGCCATCCGCGTCATTTATGCAGTAGACCAGGATGCCTGGCATCTGCGACTCGATCTCAAATACACCATCACACCAACGGTCGGCTAATTTATGTTTCACCGGGATTCCCAGGTTGTGGAGAAGAACGATATCTCCAGGGTGAATTTTTCAGTGTCTGACTTTGTGATCATAGCGCCTTTTATTACTGGCATTTAGCTGGGCAGAGGACTTCTCAGCCAGCCTGTAGGTCTGTTGCAAGTTTTACTGGAGCCTCTGCACTTATCAGAAGTGTGTCGCGTTGGGTACCCCATCGATACCCTCAGACGCACATCAACAGGAAGCCTGGCCTCCCGTCCGAACATGAGGAAGTACGGGGAGAACCCGGTGGACTCATGGCGGGTACAGTTGTATGCTTGTGCCAAGGTTTCCACACGCCGGCTCCACTCGACCTTTTCAGTGCCTTTCAGTGTACCCAGCATTTCCAACAGCGTCCTGGGGTGTCGTCCGGGACTTGGTGATGTTGAGGATGTTGAGTAACTTCCGGGTGAGTTTACTCTCAAAGTCCCGGCCTTTATCTGAGTGAAGGCGGTTAGGCAGGCCATAATGTACGAAGTGTCGCTCCCACAGGATCTTCGCCACTGTGATAGCCTTCTGGTCTTTGGTGGGAAGGCTTGAGCGTACCGTGTATAATGGTTCATGATGACCAACATGTTGCCAATTCCAAGAGCGTCAGGTTCAATGCACAAGAAATCCATGCACACCAAATCCATGGGGCCCAAGCTCGTCAGGTCAGCCTTGGGTGCAGCTCTTGCACTGGATGCACCTTGCGCACTGATGACAGTATCACTCCACTGACTCACGCAACTTTGGCCACAATAATCGGTCTCTGACCAACCCAAAGGTGTTCTCCACACTGAGATGGCCATGCTCATCGTGCAAGGCTTTCAGGACCATATATTGTAGGTTCCTGGGCAGAACCAGTTGTCTTCTATCCGGGTGGTTGATATTGTACAACCCAATAGAGTAGGCTGTTATCGATCTTGAATTTATCAGCTTCTCGCATGAGTATCGCGACCATGTCGCTAGGAGCACGTTTGATAAGGGCTGGTTTCCGTCTCTAGACAGCTTGGCAGACAGCTCCGGCTAGTGGGTCCCTTATTTGGTATTGTACCAAGTCTTTCCAGGCGGTGATCTTTTCGGAGTAATGTTCATTCCTTCTGGAGCACAGTAGGTGGCAGGGATGGCCTTGAATTGGTGGCCCAAGGAATCCACAACCCTCAGTTCTGAGAAGGCCACTCTATCTTCCACAATGCCTGCGGTTGCACACATGGCTCGCATCTCTGGTCCAGGGATCTCTTTCCAGAGGTCATTGTCCAATGTGGGGTTTAATCCCGGTGTTCGGGACAAAGCATCAGCTCCAATGTTCAGGGGCCCTGGTTTGTACTTCAAGGAACTTGTAGTTGGATAGAGCCACCAGCCATCTGTGGCCACGGCATCCAGCTTGGTGGATGGTAATATATACGTTAACGGATTGTTGTCCGTTCTCACTTCGAAAGTGACGTCATAAAAATAATCATGGTGTTTGCCCATTTGAGAGCAAGAAACTCCAACTTATGCACCGGATAATTCTGCTCGCTGGGAGTCAGGCTGCGGCTGATGTAGGCCACTGGTCGGAGTCCAGCAGAATATTTTTGGTGCAGAACTGCACATAGACCATTGAGACTTCTATCTACATGAAGAATGTAGGGCTACTCCAGATCGGCATAAGCGAGAACGTGTGCCTCTGTTATTAAGCTTTTCATCCGGGCCAGGAAGGCCTGTTCGCAGTCGGCCATCCATTTATCATTGAATGGTTGTCTAGCAGAGGTGGCCTTCCAACCTGTGTCCTCGGGGTATACTTTTAGGAGGTTGTTGAGGGCTTTTGCCTTACTCGAATACCCCTCTACAAAGTGCCGATAGTAGCCACAGAAACCGAGGAAAGAAAGCATCTCCATGACATTCTCCGGTCACGGCCAGTTCACCATGGCTTCCACTTTGGCAGGGTCCGTGGCGATCCCATAAGTGGACACAATGTGTCCCACGTATGTCCCTGAGGTGTGGCGGAACCGGCACTTGTCAAGGGACAGTTTCTGCCTTGTCAACCCAGACAGTACAGCAATTTAAGCAGCCGTTCATGTTTCTCCAAGGTCTTACCAAAAACGATGATATCGTCCAGGTAGACGAAGCATTCCTGAGGATTCATGTCACAGATAGTTTCTCCATTAGGCACTGAAAGGTTGCGGGGGCTCCACAGATGCCTTGGAGCAAGCGCATAAATTGATATAAGCCCAGTGGACAGACAAAGACGGTCTTCTCCTAGTCTTCTCACTCATCGGAACCTGGTAGCACCCAGATCACAAGTCTAGAACACTGAACCACTGACTCCCATTCAGCGCGTTGAGTATCGCCTCTATTCATGGAAGAATGTACTGGTCAGGTACAGTGCAGTTGTTCAAGGTCCTGTAGTCGACATACTGTCGTACTGACCCATTCTTCTTTCTCACCACCACTATGAGCAATGCGTAGGGACTCCGTCATTCGTTCATAATCCCCACCTCATGTAAGACATCCCTTACATCATCCACATCCCGAGGGGTGATGCGACGAGAACGTTCTCGGAAGGGTGTAGTGCCACTCAGCCTGATGATGTGTTGAGCGTTACAGCTGCAGCTCACGTCCATCTCACTCGTGGTGAATACGGCCCGGTGTTCTTCCAATTTGGCCATTAGCCAGTCTTTCCATTTGTCCGGCAGGGTTGAGTCTCCGAAGTTGAAGGTCAGCTTGGGTGGCTGTTCTGAAACCACAGCGACATTCACCTGAGGCATTGTCTCCACGGGGGTGACAGGGTATATTCGCCCCAATCATCGTCCTTGATCGAAGGCCATGGGATATGGAGAGGTGTTTTGGACGAACACTTTGATTCATCTAGGTATCTTGGAAGTCCATTCCCGCACTTCTGTTACCAGTTTGTAGCCTCGCTGAGCATCTCCCTTGGGCGTACTTTCCAGAGAAAGAGGTGATCAGCCTTGTCCTGTTCGGGGTAGCAGCACAGAGCGGCCATGCGCTTCACTCCCCCTGGTGGAATCTCTGTTAACCCTGCTTGCAGGTTGAAGAGATCGCCATGTCTATCTTGTGCGGATATCTTACAACGCTCTTCCAGAAGGATCTGATGGATGGTCAGACTATTCAAAGGCAGTTCGCGGCTTCTTGCAGATAGGCCCTGATTATTGCCCTCAATATGTCGGTGTTAGTTCCCAGTATAATCGGGGAAAAAGGATGCTCTTTGGGCTCGGGGCATACCAGTGCCTCCACATCCATAGGGTGTGATTTGCCGGTGTTCAGCTGAAGTATCTCCATCCGAACCTTCACCACCCCATTGACAGGATCATTCCCTTTGCTAAGTCCTCTCAGTTTCAGGTTTTTTGCTGACTGCAAGGGTCGGTTGGTGATGTTGGTTGTAGAACTCTTGGTACACAATGGTCACTTGTGACCCGGTGTCAAGCAACGCCGATGAATATACACCATCCACGATGACGCGTATGTTAGCGGCGGGTCTTACCTGACTGTAAGCGTCCAATGGTGGGGACCCAACATTGGGGCTTGGCTCGGGCAGGGTTTCGGCAGGGACGGATGGTATTTCTGCAGTTTGGACTCTGCCAATCATTTCATTAGGGTGGAAATTCCTAACTGGAGTTTTATTTTGTTGTCCCTTCTATGGACAATTCTTTGCAAAGTGACCCTACCAACCACATAAAGTAGCAGATGATATTACTGAAGCCCCCTTTGGTCCTATAGGTAGGAGAGGCTCTCCCTGTAGGTGGTTTGGGAGGAAGCTCATCCTCCGGCCGGTATGCCTCTTTGCTTTTCGGTTCGGGTGCGCCCTTGAAGTCACCCTTGAGGGGTTTTTTGGTCTTCTGGGAGTATGCAGCCGCATGTATGATTCGTGTCCTTTTACTAACTCCAAGAGTTCTCGAAGGGGAGTGCCCTTCTCGTGGGGATTGCCCTTCAAAGGTATTGTTTGCAGGTTTGGATGATTCCGCAGTTTCCAAAGAACCAGTTGAATTCGCTGCAAGAAGCTAAACAGGTCGTCCCCATCCTTTTGTCGGAGGCCGTCATATTTGGACCATAGCTCACTTTCATCTTCATCCTTGCCATAGATGTGCACCTGCAGATCCATGATCTGGTGGGCTGAGAGGTCGACCGACGTCTTGATTGCATTGCATACTGACCATGGTGATGCTGGAGGTCGGAGGCTCTCCATTATCATCTGTTGTTTCACTTTTTCGGAGCAGGGCCAGTCATCAAGCACCCTCTAGGAGTCAATCCCTTCTTCTCCCACAGGGATGGGAGTGGTCCCAGAGAAAGCCTTTAGCTTCCTGTAATTTTATGCCTGCCAGTACATGGTCAGGGCCTCCAGTAATTGCGGTAAGGTTACGCCTAGTACGGAGTCGCCACTAGGGTGAGCCGCCACTTGGTGAGTGACTATCGGTTCCAGGCCCTGGACTAAGGGCCGGCGTAGGACTCCTGGACTGGTGACTAGGGGGAGGTGACTGTGGTGGAATCCTGGTCCAGCTGGTTGCCCTGTATACCATATTTGAGGTGAAAGTTACCCGGAGTAGGGGTACATCAGGTCGGGCTGGAGTACTGGTGGCCATATTTATGGTCCTCCACTCCCCGAGATTGTAAGGGAGGTGGAGACCAGGTTTGGTGGGGAAGCCCTTGTGGAGGTTTCCGTCAGAGAGGAGGTAGCGTGAGAGGATGCTAGCCGGGGGTATATGAGCGGGCACCCTTGTGGTAAAGTCTCTGGCAGATATATAACCTGAGTGGCATCTTCGGGGCACATCTCTTGCTCAGTGGCCAGCAACACAATACTCCCTTGACAAGCGGGGTCATATTTTCAGCTAATGATCCTCACATTGCCCATGCAGGGGATCTTTTTACCTGGTCGAGGACATATAAACATACTGCATCTCCTCTTCAATTTGTTCAAGCCTTCCTTCCTCTAAATTAATTGCCCAGTCATGAGTTTTATCCCACCATGTTTCAGTAATGCCTATGATATCATACTGCTCCCTTGCAGCTATTAATTCAAGCTCCCCCATTTTATCTGTCAGGCTTCTTGCATTAGCAAGTGTGCATTTATGTTTTTTTCAGCCTGTTTTATCTTATCTGCTCCTTCCTTTCTGCACCCACTTGGTTTAGTCTTTAGAGGTTTTCTAGTATTATCTGTATTTACTATGGGTGTCTCACTGCTTGTAAAACTCGCACTTGCCCCCATTCTACAATACCTCCATAACCCTTTGTTTCCTCCTCTATTCTATTTAGTTCGTTATCTGTTTCATTTCCCTCCCCCTGACATCCTAGTTTAAAATCTCCTCCAACCTTTTTAACATTCTCCCCCCTAGACAGAAGATCCTCTTCATTGAGGTGCAATCCGTCCCTAGAATATAGATGGCACCTCTCAGAAAAAGATTTCCAGTGCTATAAAAACCCAAAACCCTCCTTCCTACACCACTTTCTTAGTCATGCATTAACCTAATAACATATATGTTGTGGTGTTATTGCTTATTACTGTTGTATTGGTTCCTGTGAGGGGTTCTCTGGCCAATGCTGGGATCCCTCATATGTGGAGGTGCTGCACGCAAGGAGATAGAGCTCACCTCAGGCTCCCAGAAGAAGAAGATAAGGCCTCCTGTGAGCATACAGGTACATCAGCACACGTAGTCGTCCGCGTATTTCCCTTAGGCATAGGGAAAGGTGGCTACATTTGGAGGCGCTGCTGAAATTCAGACCTGGGGTGCCCCAGGTGCCTAAGCAAAATTAAATTTAGGGAACCATGTTCATACCCTCCAAACAAGAGGTCTGTCAGTGGGCCATGGCATTCCAAGAGTCTCCCTGCCATGTAGTCGCTGTCGGGGATGCCTCGGCCGCCACAACCCGACATCAAGTCTTCACAACCCTAAGGTGGTTTCCTAGATTAGCCGGAGCCCGGCCCCTAGGCCAAAAGTGGGATCCTACATACCAATGGAGCGTAGTTATAGTTACCACCAGCAACTAATTGAGTGAAGATGAGGTCCCTCGGGCCCTGCATTGTCCAGAAGCCCTGCCCACTGGTTGCGCATTAATATACCCAGATCTACCGATACAGATGGAGGATTTCAGTCCTGGATCAGCCCCTGAGGTACCTTTGCAGGCTGAACTCCCATAACCCTACGATAGCCCCAGAAAGAACAAATCTAGTCCCGAGTCAGTCCACAGCTGCCAGTCTGGTTGCCGTAGTCGCCGGTTAACCAGAGGCTTGGATTTCAGGGAAGCAATATAGCAACTGGTGGACGGTCTAGTGCAGTCCTCACAGTCACACAACTACCGCAAGTTAAAAGCTTTCTTTGGGATATCACCCACCCCCATCGGGGAAGAAGAGTTTGGGACTTGGAGAGATCATACCCTGCAAGTGTTCATGGAATGGTCTTGTTCCGAAGCTGTGAAGAGGCAACGGATAGTCGAATCCCTACAGCTCCCAGCAGCCGACATTATGCGAATCCACCGCCCAGGAGCAGGTCGAACTCCTCAACCAGGTCTATAGTGCAGAGAATGATGATGATGAACTTCTGGCCCAGTTTCGTGCTCTCCGGCAAAAGGAGAGAGAAGAGCTGTCCATGTTTGTTCGACACCTACAACTAACTTTGTGGGAATTACTCTCAAAGAAAGTAATTCCTGCAACAGTTGTGGATGAGTACCAATTCAAGCAACATATGAAATGATCGCTACCCTCTCACCCTATAGCTCTTATGATGCGAGCCGACCCCTCGACCAAAGGAGTCTGAGTTTCATTCCTACTAGAGACTATGTACTGTAGCTCAAGAGTCACTCCCTATGAGAGGGCCAGGGCCTCAAGTCGATGGTAGCATCTCCATCCAATAAGACATCAGAGAAGAGACTCGTCGGAGTCAAAGAGTGAGACGCACTCCAACAAGAATGGTGTATGATTCATTAGGGGCACCTCACTATGAGTCTCAGCAGCTGTCTCGGAGCCAATTTGCCCCTATCATGACCTTGCTTACTGAAATTTTCAGTATTGTTTAGTTGTTTAATGCCCAGAGTTAAGTTGTATGATGTTATGTATTTTGCATTATATAAGTGTCTTTACGTTGTTCTTTTCAAGCGGGGTCTTTGAATTCTTCACCAGGGGGAGGATGTAGCCAAGTCCCCTACCCTGCGGGGAACGGGCCAATTGCTCTGCGGGACCCTACACGATCAGGGAGAACAGCATAGCGGGAACTCCGGAGTTTGGCCCCATCTTGAATTAAGGATATCCTCCACGGGACCCGGCAGAGAGGACGGATGCGTCCAGGGTGCCAGTAACCCTAACACCTGTCACTAGTTTTAAATACCTGGGCTTATGGTTGACCCACCACCACACCCTCCCACTTAACAAACATTCGGGATGCACATTGATACCTGACAACCAAGACCTATGCCAAACTAGGGTACTTTACAGGAACAATCCTCCCTAAGTCTCCTGTCAGAAAGTGTATTGCACAGCAGATGCTAATGCCAATATTGACTATGGAACATAGTATATGCTCGGCTCCTCAAACCCACCTTAGCAAACTTGACACCCTCTACAATTCAATTTGTCGTTTTGTTCTCCAATGCAACTACAACACACATCACTGCGAAATGCTCAAAGAACTAGATTGGTCATCACTAGAGTCTAGGCGCAAAGTTCACCTTTCCTGTCTCACCCTCAAATACTTTCTGGGCAAGCTACCCAGCTACAGTACCTGAACAAGCTCCTCACCCCTACCACATGCAGCACCTATCACCTGAGATCAGACTCCAAAAGACTATTCATGGTCCCAAGGCTCAACAAAGTATCCGGACGTTCCTCCTTCTCCTTCCATGCACCCCAAAACTGGAACAACCTACCAGAGACTCTCATATCCACCACCAGCTTAAGTTCTTTCAAATCTAAGGCTGTCTCACACTTTAATCTGGTCTGTAACTGTTTCATACGCTCATAATATATATTTTCTTTAACTGTGCACGCAATGTCTTGTATATAATGTATACCTTGTTCATTTATGTAACTGTACTTGTAACCATGTATTATTTGTTTTACTCTGTGCCCAGGACATACTTGAAAACGAGAGGTAACTCTCAATGTATTACTTCCTGGTAAAATAATTTATAAATAAATAAATAAATAAATAGTAAGCCCCTGGACTAGGCCAGATCTCTACCCTTAGGCCCCAGTTAGGCCCCAGTTAGGCCCTGAGACACCTGAAGAGCAGTATTTTAGGGAAAGCCTCAGATAGGGACCCTTCCCATTAGAACCTGTTGCGGCTATCCTACGCTGGTGGATGGATGTCCACGTGACATACTGTGGCCTGGGACCAGGCCTCAATTGGAACCTCAGGAAAGGACTCATCCGACTGGAGCTCGTGACGCAGACCACTCCTCGGCTAAGGCGTGCGGGAATTGTTAGGGGCCCAACTCAACACATGGCTGAAAGCAGCACCTGGGATCTGGAGTACCAAGGCAGGTACCCAACGTGCACCAACATTCACAAGGGGTAGTGCTACCTCATATTTGGGTGGGATTGCTGGGATGGACACAAGGGGTTATTGGTGCCACGGCACCCTCAGTACTTTGGGGGAATCACTCAGTGTTTGAGGTCACTGCACTATAATGTTGTTACCTAGTATTGTGTGTTACATATATGTGTTTCGTATTGTGTACAGTAAAGCTTAGTTATATACATTGTGTGGTGTTATTGCTTACTACTGATTTATTGGTTCCTGTGAGGGGTTATCCTATCAACGCTGGGATCCCTCCTAGGTGGAGACGCTGCATGCAAGGAGATAGAGCTCACCCTAGGCTCCCAGAATCGTAGGCTCAGGCCTCCTGTGAGCATACAGGTACAGCAGCACGCGTAGTCGCCCACGTATTTCCCTTAGGCATAGGGAAAGGGGGCTACATAACATTTTAATATCATACTGAATAATTTTAGTTAACTGTTGGCCCCTTAACTTTTCATGCAGTATACTTTTGAGGTTTGCGTAAAATGGTCAGTGTCATTTAAAAAAAATGAATGCTTTGGAGCCCGTGTAATTAAAAGCAAACTACTGTATGTGGTAATAACTAAGAACAAGAAGGCATACAAAAAGAAAAATAGTGTTGAATTTTAAAAAGGGTATTATAATCTTTTATAGACATCGGGAATTCATTTGCTTTTACATATTTAAGTTAAACATACAGCTGGGCACTGCCTGCTAATGGTACTCCATATTTTTACAATGCAACAAAAGACAAAGAAAGAATGCTCTTAGGTTTGTGATGTCAGCCCTCTCTGTGGGGGAGGTGTGCTATTCACCCTCTTTATTTTAGGCACAAAGGAGGTTTCTCATACGAAGCAAATGTAAAGGCTGCATCTGCCGCTCACAATGAGAAGTAGCGCTCACTGTTCCTCCAGAAATGATTATTACATAGTGCAACCAGAGACAGATTTCACTAATGTTGAGCACAAGCAGAATGGACACGACACCCATGAATCTCACCCTGTCTAAGAAGTACTAAGTACTAAGCACTAAGTATTATTACATTGATATAGGACATTTAAACATTTTGAATTGGATCAATCTTCCTTGTTATTAAAGAAGTCTGTAAGAAAATGAGATAAGATTATTTTTTTTAATTAATTGTACCTCTTAACAAGCTCTTGTGTGCTACTTGTGGGTATTTTTACGCTTATTAGTATGCAGAAGGCATTATTATTTTTTGGAGAGCATAAGAAATAGCTGCTATTTTCTCTCACAGTATGAAATAATGGTCTTTTTTTCTTAATACTGTAAGTAAATGCATCTAGCCCAGAATTAAGTGAAATTAAAAGAAAAATAAACAGAATTTTACAAATGTATTAAAGGGCTCAAATTTACATTTTATTCAAGTTTTTGGAGAGATAATTGTTAATTTTGGGTTTCAATAGTACTGTATTACTTTTTACTATCATTAATAATTGTTGAATTGATTTCAGGTGACTTTATGCGTTAATTAGATGAAGCAAAGGAGAAAAACACCGAAATAGATTAGTCTTACTCCTGATAAATGTGGAATATATTTTTACCACATAAAATATCTTTTAGTGACTTTCTATTAAATATTCTCTGTTAATGATGTTTCTTTAAATTTGCTGGAGGTGAGAAGAGAATAAATGGACTGGATACATTACATGGATTCAAGTCTACCACTAATAAAAGAAATACAATATAAAACAGGAAACAAGAAAGTAGTAATCATAATTATAAAGAATAAACACTTTTTGGGGGCTATTTTTCGTTGTTGTAATGCATGCTGTGCAGGTCTGTGACTTATAAACAATCCACTCCCTTCTAATCTACATCTGCCCATTCCATGATTTCAAACAGCGAATAATGTTTTGACTCTTGCATGCCGTAATGCCTTCCCATTAAACTGCGATTAGCAAAGCTAGTATACTGTAAATACATCTATGTACAGATGTAGCAGGAGTCACTGTCTCCGGAGCCGTGGCTGTAGAAGCAAAATCCGCATCTCCGGAGACAGTGCAGCCGCAACATCGCTGTGGGGGGTACATGCTTCATGATAAGACTCCTTACAGTGATAATTCAAGCTGTGTAAACTGTGCTCCATCTGTACCTATAGGGATTTGTTTGGGAAACAGAAACCAAGATAACATCAATATTTAGAGCCTAGAGGTTCTAAAACAACACTAATGGCCGGAAATCTGTTCTTATAGTAACTTGCAGTATTATAGCAGACATGCAGGTTGCGGGATTGGTGTCTAATCATCGAGATCTGTCAAATTGTGGATGTGTTTTATTTTGTTTCAGCATTGTCAATTCTTACACATTTCATGTATTTACATTTTGTTTCTCATATTGTCTGTACATTATGTCTGTCTTATCACCCATTGAATTGCTGGGGAATACTTTGTTGTTTCACATAGACCATAATACAACCTATAAAATATGATCATACACACATCCTTTTCTAAAAATACTGGCAATTACAGTAGCACTTGGGAAATTGTTTTCTCCTTCCTAAGTAAATTTCACAGTTCACTGATTTAACCATTCTGTCCTAACCTTGCGTTTCTATTGTATATTTGTTGAGCAGCAGTTAGAATGATAGTTTATACGCAAAAGGTCAAAAGTAGAGTGTCACAAGAGACCAGAACAATTCACCGGGATCAAGGTGCCAGACAAGAGAAAGGAGTGAAATAAAGGATATTTATTCTGGCCTGAGCCAACAGAAAAAGCACAACACACAAAAAGAGCTTACACTCACCAAAACAGGAATTATATGGGGGAATACAAGCTCACTATGTGCTGGGCGCAGCTTCAGTAGGCTTTAGCAGGATGTCTTTCACACGCTGAGTCTCTGGGTACCACGGTACCTTTGGGATGCTAGTTGCATCCTATCAAGTTTTAAAGTCCTGCTTATCTATGAAACCAAGCCTCAGTCTGGATCTGTGTGTCTTCCACAAAACCCTTGGAGTAAACACTAACTGTCTCCCAGACTGTGAGTCTGGTACTAATTTAACTAACTGTTATTGGCAGGTGTTTGTATAGACCTCAGTCTCCACCTAAAACAATGGAGGAGGGCTGCCGACCAATCAATGCATGGATGTTACATGCTGGACAATTACAGGACAGATGCAACGTCGGACAATCACAGCACGGATGCTACGTTGGCCAACCAGGGCCATGGGAGGTAACAGTGTTTTATGAGAGTGACCACTGTCATCTGCATCAATTGGGGATGGCCCAGTTCCTTTTGTGTGCTGGCTGGCTTAGTAAAGTACCCACTCAACACATAAGAGTCATTCAAATACCTTACATTATATACACTATACATGGGGGGAAACTGGTACAGAGGACAGAGTATCACAGAGGTCAGCCATTTAAGTCACAATAGGATGGGATACTATGCCCACACCTAGTACTCCATCTTGACAGGTACAGACTATGGCTGGGCTTAACCTTTAAAACGCTACTCATTTTTCCTATTCCGTCACACCTCCCCTTTATGTCTGAGAGCACTGGGGTGATAACCCTGCCATGTTGAGCCCCAAGATCGAGGCCAACTGTGGCTCTCGGGCCCAGGCTGAAGTTGGGCTTTCCTTCCCTTAAAGCAACATGTGCACTCTGGGGTGACCGGTGCCCTGTAGGGATTTGGGTATGTGTGCCTGAAGTGTCTGTATGGAACTGACTACCACATGGCACCCTTGCCTGGCATGACACGGATATCGGAAGGAGCAACCTTGCAGGTGGGGGACCTGGTCTTTGAGCGGGGAAGCTGGGGAGGGTGTAAGTTGGTCACAGTGGCAGGTTTTCGCTGGCTTACCTTACGGGGTGTAGGCTCCAAGGTCCTGGGAGCTATGGGCTCTGTATCTATCACCGGAACAACTGTAGCCTCTGCATCGGCAACACCTTAGCTCTGGAGGTGGGGCACGGCCTCCTTGGGGTGTAAGTAGCTGTAGACAAATCTGCTCAGATTGCAGAACTAGTAAAATTTTGTTCATGAGGCCTGGGAGTACCCCATAACATGGATCCCTCAGTTTGCTCCCAAATCAAGGTACACACAGGCAAGTCACAGAGATCTGGGGACTTTATCAGCCACCTGCACCAGGATTCTGGCTGCAGGTAAAGGATGCTCCGGTCCTACCATATCAGATCAAACAATGGTTAAAGCGGCTCCAATATTCATCAACCCGTTAGTCCTCCTGGTCCCTATGGTCACTTGGCAAACTTACTGCCACCTTGCATGAGTGTGATCCTAATGTAGGTGGTCAGGGAGTGCAGAATCATATGTGTGAAAAACACATAGTGCAGGATTATCCAAAATCCAATATTCTCTTGTATTAGAGTTTAAGTGAACAGAGCTAAAACTCACATGGTCCCTTCTGGCTCCGTTCCCTTTTTACTCTAACAAAAGAAAATATTGGATTTTGGACAATCCTGCACTATGTTTTTCTTTTTATATTCCCACATATGATTCTGCGCTACCTAAACACCTACTTCATGATTTCTACAAGGATCCAAGGATGATTCTCCAAGGTTGAGCACAGTATCACACTTTTTATATTTTTATACACAATATTTGTTACACCTATGTATATGTATCTTTTATTAGAATCACCAATTGGATTCACTTTTTACTTTTCCACCATCATTTTCTCTACATTGCACTTTTCTCAAAGTGCATAGTGTTTTCTTTTGTTTCTCTCAGTGGGCTCCTGCCAGATTGCGGCAATTCGGGATTTTAGGGGGCCGAAGCCTGGGTTATCTGATGGACGATCTGAATTGCCTGGTGCTGTTCCAATGTTGGAGCCATCCTCAAACAGGTGATTGGTCAGGGTGCTGGGGAACGTGACCCCAGAATGGGGAATTCCAGAGTCCTGAATCTTCTGGATGAGATACTTCGGTGGACCATCCACACAATCAAGAGCGGGAATGGGTAGAGTCTTGGAAAACTGGTTCTGGATGGCCAGTTTCAATGAGATTACGTGAAAGGTGGAGGGATCTGAAGTGATTGAGGGAGCTCCAACTGAACGGATGCTTTGTACACTATCCTGCAAATTTTGTTAGGGATGATAAAACGCAGCCCCAATTTTGCGCAGGGCTGCAGTAAGTGACTATTCTGCGTTGAGAGCCAGACCTCATCACGACTTGATATTTGGGGAAGCCCTTCTATGTTTGTCTGTGTTTCTCTTCCGAGTCTCAGCTGCTGTGTGAAAAGGTGTCTGTATGCCCTTCCAGAGAGCTTGTAGGTCATCGGCCCTGGATACTCTGCAGGGACCCCTACCATAGAGGAGTATTTGGGAAGGGTAGTCGGGTTATACCCTAATGCCACAAAGCAGGGAGAGCCCTTTAGCGACTCTTGAGAGCGAATTCATGGTGAATTCTGCCAGAGGCATCAGATCCACCCAATCGTCCTGCTGCTGGGAGACATAGCACTGTTAGGAACTGTTCCGTTGTCTGGTTAGTCCTCTTCGTATGACCATTGGACTGTGGGCGGAAGTGGAGGAAAAATGGAGGTCAATGTCTAAACAGCGAAAAAAGACCCTCCAGAAATCTTGTCGCCAAGAAGTCTGTCCTGCGCTTCGGTGTATGTGGGTAGGTCACTAAATGTTTAAGACACTGGGGCAGTGTGCGAGGGAGCTCAGCGTGGCCACGGAGTTGACCGGTGCAGGGGGATATACAATCTTACCTCACCTGCTTGTCCGGTCTGGGACCCGCTCACCTCGTGCCGCCGTCTGGAGTGTCAGGATACAAGAGAAGTTTCTGCGCAACTGTGCATTCCTGAGTCAGTGAAGCTCCCGGATGTTCTTCAAACAACTTTGTTGAAACAATGACACACAAGGGCTACACCGCAATCTCCCCCTCTACGCGTTTCACCCTTACAGATAGGGCTTCGTCTCGGAGTGGGGAGAAGCGGTAGTTGACTGTTTAAATACATAAAAAGCCCGCGAAAAGGCTCTAAAACATTAACCCCTTCAATGCCCAAGCCTATTTGAATATTAAACACATATACCAATCCTGTGTATAACAATTAATTGAATACAATTTCTATTATTCCTAGAATCTCTATTATTCTTAGTTATATTCTGATTGGACTCAGGCTATATATTGAAGGTATATAAAGAAAGTTAAAAAACTGCTGACAACACTGCAAGTGTCTATTGGGTCCCTTAAATCAATGTTATGCATTTACTAACAGCTTCAAGTTTCTATAGTGTGTAAAGGTGATTTGTCATTATACAAAACCCTATAATACACCTATTTAATGATCAGGATTATATGATGCTGCTTCAGCATTGAATAATAAGGGCAATCAAAAAAAGACGAAATGAGATGGGAAAAAGAAAAAAGAAAAGAATAAAAGAGGGGGGGAGGGGAAGGGAGGGGGGGAGGGAAGGGTGAGCAAGGGAGGGAAGGAAAAGGAGTGAGGGTACAAAATTCAGAAACAGCAACGGACGATACAGGCAATCTTAACAGAATCAATCAAATTTAATGACCAATCCTATTGGAGGAATTGATATACTTTCACACCCCAAGAAACATATATGATGATCTAAAGGAAACAACGCAGATCCCAATCTATATTGAGTCCGTTGGGCTGTAGAGTGTTTAACGTGTATATCCAATGGGCCTCTCTTTGATGCAAGATCTTAATTCTGTCTCCTCCACGAGGAGGTAACGCAACATATTCAATGGCACAACATTGAAAACTCTCTACAGAAACCAACAGACATGTATTAAAATGTATTGGTACTTATTTATTTATTTATTTATTTATAAAATATTTTACCAGGAAGTAAACATTGAGAGTTACCTCTCGTTTTCAAGTATGTCCTGGGCACAGAGTAAAACAAATAATACATGGTTACAAGTACAGTTACATAAATGAACAGGGTATACATTATATACAAGACATTGCGTGCACAGTTAAAGAAAATATATATTATGAGCGTATGAAACAGTTACAGACCAGGTTAAAGTGTGAAACAGCCTTATATTTGAAAGAACTTAAACTGGTGGTGGATGTGAGAGTCTCTGGTAGGTTGTTCCAGTTTTGGGGTGCACGGTAGGAGAAGGAGGAACGTCCGGATACTTTGTTGAGCCTTGGGACCATGAACAGTCTTTTGGAGTATGATCTCAGGTGATAAGTGCTGCAGGTGGTAGGGGTGAGGAGCTTGTTCAGGTATCTGGGTAGCTTGCCCATGAAGAATTTAAAGGCAAGACAGAAAAGGTGAACTTTGCGCCTAGACTCTAGTGTTGACCAATCTAGTTCTTTGAGCATTTCGCAGTGATGTGTGTTGTAGATGCATTGGAGAACAAAACGACAAATTGAATTGTAGAGGGTGTCAAGTTTGCTAAGGTGGGTTTGAGGTGCCGAGCCATATACTATGTCTCCATAGTCAATAATTGGCATTAGCATCTGCTGTGCGATACGCTTTCTGACCAGGAGACTTAGGGAGGATTTGTTCCTGTAAAGTACCCCTAGTTTGGCATAGGTCTTGGTTGTCAGGGTATCAATGTGCATCCCGAATGTTAAGTGGGAGTCAAACCATAAGCCCAGGTATTTAAAACTAGTGACAGGTGTTAGGCTGGTGTTAGCGTTGGCTCTAATCAGGAGCTCAGTCACTGGAAGCTTTACAAATTTAGTCTTGGTCCCAAATACCATTGTTACCATCTTGTCAGTGTTTAAAAACAGTTTGTTTTGAGAAATCCAGTTTTCGAGTCTCAAAAAGTCAGACTGAAGTATTGAGGTCAGAGAGGCTATGGCTGTGTGCATATAGGATTGTGTCATCTGCATACATGTGTATTGAGGCTTCCTTACAAGCTGTGGGAAGATCATTAATGAACACTGAGAAGAGTAGGGGCCCCAGAACAGAGCCTTGCGGGACACCACAGGTGATATCCAGGGGGTTGGAGTTAGAACCGGATGTGTCATGTCGTGATTTTTTATAAGTCTAAGGTGTTCCAAAATGCGAATCTTTAGGGCTCTACTTGTTAGCCCCACATATTGTTTGTTACATCCGCATTTTAGTAGATATATCACAAAACTGGTTTGACATGATATAAATGTTCTGATGTGGAATCTGCGTGTTTCATTACAGTTGGAAAAATGTGTAGTTTTAATCATTTTCGGACAGATTTTGCAATGTCCACATTTGAATGAACCAATTAATTTTGGAAAAAAGGACAGTTTAGTTTTGTTTTGATTAGTTGACTTTAACATACTGGGTGACAAGAAATTGCCTAATGCATTGTTGTCAGCAGTTTTTTAACTTTCTTTATATACCTTTAATATATAGCCTGAGTCCAATCAGAATATAACTAAGAATAATAGAGATTCTAGGAATAATAGAGATTGTATTCAATTAATTGTTATACACAGGATTGGTATATGTGTTTAATATTCAAATAGGCTTGGGCATTGAAGGGGTTAATGTTTTAGAGCCTTTTCGCGGGCTTTTTATGTATTTAAACAGTCAGTTACCGCTTCTCCCCACTCCGAGACGAAGCCCTATCTGTAAGGGTGAAACGCGTAGAGGGGGAGATTGCGGTGTAGCCCTTGTGTGTCATTGTTTCAACAAAGTTGTTTGAAGAACATCCGGGAGCTTCACTGACTCAGGCATGCGCAGTTCCTCCAGAAACTTGCAATGAATTGAGAACCCTTATCAGAGACAATCTATGTTGGTAGGCCATACAGGTGGAATACCTCCCTGAAGCAAATACCTGCCAGCTCCGGAGCACAAGCAAGTTTTCTCAGAGGGATGAAATTAGCCTGCTTGAAAAAGCAGTCAACCACAACTAGGATTACCATCATGCCCCGGGAGGGGGGAAGCTCTACATTGAAATCCATTGAAAAGTGTGAAAGAAGACAAGAACAAGGAGAGGATGGAACAGGAAGGGGATGAAGTAACCCGCATGTAGAGAGCGTGGCACTTTAGCACGTGCCCATACCATGAAGGCCGATACAAAGTCCTTGACGTCGTTCCTAATCTCCTGCCACCAGAAGATCCACTTTTCTTATAACCAGAATACCCACAAATCTGGATTAATGACCCAATTGGAGGACTTGTAGTTGAAGAGGGGAAGGGACCGAAGGAGACAAGGACAAGGGGGTACAGAGAGACCACCTGGGAGCTCAGGCTGGGCTTTATCAATGAGGTCCATGACAGAAGGAGTTATAGCGGTGTCACGGTGAGATTATGGCAGGCTGTATAGTCACACATAAATATATATAACAGATGATATATATTTATCACTGGGTCTGAACCGGGACGAGACTTAGATATGATAAAATATAATTTATTCCTTGATAAAGGTGAACACACAATAATGTACAAATAACAGGCAAAATATAGACACTTACTTAAAATGGAAATGATGAAGCAGTCATATCTGGACTGGCAGTTCATACAGCACTCTTCATAGTCATCAAGACACAAAAGACATGAAAAGACCTCTGGCAGGAAGACAGTGCATAGCGTTTCTCTCAGCAATCAAGATGGTATAGAACAGACTGAACACTGGATAAGGGGTTGACCACAGATTATATACCTTTTGTGGCCCTATCCTTAACCTTAAGTACAGGTGATTGGTTTTCAATTACCTCCAGCCACTCACTAACCTGGGAACACATTTTGATCCATGCCCCCATGCTTGTTGGGACATGCGCAGTAGAGCTCTGGGGTCTAATTTCTATAACCCCTCCTCTACCTCAGGAATGCCAGCTACAGGCCCGACACAGTTTATTCTAACATTTGCCCGTTTTGTGCCCCTTATGAACGGGGCTTATTCCGGCTGGCGCCAAAACGGAGCCGCGAGCGAGCCGCATCTTGCCGCATCTTCCCCTTCCCGCGCGTTTAATTAAAATGCCCCCCTCCCCTTCCCCTCCCCTTCCCCGAACCCCTGACTGCTCCCCCTGGCTTGCGCAAAGCTGCGCGCAGCGTCCCCCTTACCCCTGCTGCCTCTGCAGCCTTCGGGGATGCCGGGGAACCCTGGGCCGTGTGACCGGCGCCAGAGTGACGCGCTGCACACGCCAGGGAAATCCCCAAATGAGCCGCCGGCTTGCCGTCGGCTCCCCCACACCGCGGCTACGGCCGTGTTCGAATAAACAGTGTCGCCACTGTAGTCTACCAAACGGAGTACCTGGCAGGAAATCCTTTGTTGTGAGGTGTGAACTGGAACACTTGAAGACTGCTCTGGTTTGAGTAGTCTCCACCCTCATGCAAACAGTAGAAGTGACAAAATCCTTTGAAACATACTTAAGTCCTAGACATTGGGTCGCCTTTCTGGCCATATGCTACCCTGGTATGCAAAGGAATTTCCTCTGGGTTTTACCCATACATTGAAATACAGTATGTTGGATAAAACATGAACATACTAAAATATCCGGTTCCTTTGGGTCCAGCAGGTCCAAACTTCCCAGTTCTCAATGCCGGAACTGGGACACCCTAGGGTCAAATTTGCGACCTGCTACGACCTGGGAAACCGGAGATACACAAATACACTTAAAACCGTTTCACATTTTTAATACATAAAACTCCGCTGTAAATTAAATCACGGTTTTTCACTAAATCCCCATTGAAAACAATGGGCTTCGCCGCCATAGACTTTCAATGGCAAACCGCCGCCGTTGGCGGCTATGGGAATCCCCGCCATAGACTTTCAACAGGGCGATGCCGCCGTTGAAGTCAATGGGAGTTTTCCGCCGTAGCCGGTCAATGGGTTTTGGCCGCCATTGGAGTCTATGGGAAAAGTCCCGAACCTTCAAGGGGGTCCATACTCCGTCGGGTTGGTCCAAGCGGGTCAAGGATGGTTCTGCAGCGATGCCAGAGCAGTGGCTACAGACACCCCAAACCCCGATCCGCTGGGCCCTCCGGTACCGGAGCTATGGAATACCAAAATTCAGCTTTTCACACTTAGTCGTTTTCTCGAGCTGTTTCTGCCGCCGCCATTGGAACCTATGGCGCGGCCCGCTCTTCTCGGTTTGACCCTTATCGGGGGTCCAGGATACAGGGACCCGGTGGTGGTCGAGTGGGGGGAGGTCTAGGAACTAGGGACAGAAAGAATTTTATTCCTAGGTGCCCTAGAACTGTTTATTCCCACGCCACTTGTCGTTGAACTTGACTTGTAAGTGATCAAAGCTCTCCTATTGAAAATGTATCCGCTTTGCGGTTAAGCGGTTTGTACGGCTGCCAACTCGTTCCTGGAAAGCTCTCTCGAGGATTTCTCCATTGAAGTCAATGAGCCCATTGACTTTCAATGGGAAACCGCCGCTCTCCCTCTCGGACGCCATTTGCTGGTCTTCTCAGGAACAGGAGATATAATAGAAAGAGACCTCGCTCTAACCCCTAGTTGGTAGATGCGTGCTGCCTAGGGACATACAAAATGGAAAAGGATGAGTACCAAAGAAGGTACACTGAAGAATCCCCTTGTAGGCGCACCGCAGACCTTTATAGTATAGACGGTCAGGGGTGGATGTAGTAAATAGAATACATTTTATTAAACGATGTAAATGTGTAGTTAAAACAGTATATAGTGCAGTACCATATATACTAAAATAAAAGATAGACTTGGACGTCTATACAGCTCCGCCAAGCGTCTCTCGGAGCTCCTGGGCTCTGGTCAATGTAGTATCGTAGCTACAAAGGGTACCTATTGTCCTGCAGGTCACATGTACCGTGGTAAACGTAAGTATATGTGGTGATATGTTGACACACACGGTACGATCACTAATGATAGTTCCCCTAGGTCACTACTAGGAATGTAGAGTGAATTATGGGGTGCGTGATCAAGGTAATTTATGTTTGGACAGCTGTATCAAAGCAAAGGGATAACACACCCCTTGATCTGTGTTTTTATTTTTTTATTTTTGTCAGACAGTTTATCAAGTAATCAGTGTGTTGAAAAAGAGGCTAATTCTCCAAAATCTATAATATCATATAGAGTAGGTTGGGATATAGCCTATAGATCAAGGTGGTGCCAAGTACCCCTAAATGTGTATTAGACCTGTAACTTGTACATTAATAGACATATAGGTGTTAGTGCTCCTAATATAGCTTCATAGATTGGGCAGTGTTGTGTCAACGATCCTGCTTTCCTAGGTGAATCAAAAAGCATTCACACTGTGTCCCTATAGCATAACCACGGAGTGTGTGGACCGCGCATGCGTCATACGCGGTGCTCAGTGTGTCCCTGAGGTATTCTCGTGGATATGAGCTGCGCATGCGCCGAGGCTGGATGCTGTCCTGTCTGTTCTCGGCAATGGGTTCAGAGGTAGGTGGTGGGCACATAAAGCAATAGGTATTCTGTGCTAAATGTAATGGTAGTGTGATGAAGTCACAGGAAGTGACGAAACATGCGGCATGTCGGGTCTTTTGCCGACTTTTAAACCCACTCTGTCAGCTATCTCTAGCAGCTCTCTGAGAGCCTAGCTCTCCTCTATAGCAGCATCCATTGTTACACCCAATTAAAGAGGTGTTAGTACTGCCGCAGGGCAGTACTTGTTTTCTGGGCAGCATCCACACTTAGCCTACACTACTGTGCTAATTTTACAGTAGGCGCTCCCACAGGGCTATGTATACACACCTTTTCTGGCCAAAATTGCATGAACAACCACAGCACATCGCGCTACACATGCGCTACTGACAGGTCAGCAACCTTCGCCAAAAGTGTGTGCGATTTTTCACTGTGAGATACCGCTACAGCCAGCAGCCTTACTGATGCGTGGATTCTACTTTACCCGACTCAATACATTCTGAGTTGTGTCCTTCACCACCTCCACATTATTACTTGTCCACTGTCTATCACCAGCTCAGCCCCGTTCAGACGCATGCGCATTCTGCACCCATTAGGGTATTACTAGAGCACCCAGTAGCTCCGTCTGTGACGCATGCGCAGTTCATACCACACGAGGATCTTTGGCGTGTGGCCTTTTGGTATATAACATGGGATAAAAGACATGCATCAATGCCCTACACTACCACTAAATTTAGCACAGAATACCTAATGCTTTATGTGCCCGCCACTTACCTCTGAACCCATCGCCGAGAACAGACAGGATAGCATCCAGCTTCGGCGCATGCGCAGCTCATATCCACGAGAATACCTCAGGGACACACTGAGCACCGCGTATGACGCATGCGCGGTCCACACACTCCGTGGTTATGCTATAGGGACACAGTGTGAATGCTTTTTGATTCACCTAGGAAAGCAGGATCGTTGACACAACACTGCCCAATCTATGAAGCTATAGTAGGAGCACTAACACCTATATGTCTCTTAATGTACAAGTTACAGGTCTAATACACATTTAGGGGTACTAGGCACCACCTTGGTCTATAGGCTATATCCCTACCTACTCTATATGATATTATAGATTTTGGAGAATTAGCCTCTTTTTCAACACACTGATTACTTGATAAACTGTCTGACAAAAATAAAAAAATAAAATAATAAAAACACAGATCAAGGGGTGTGTTATCCCTTTGCTTTGATACA
>CM071567.1:324148013-324199000 GCA_036426205.1 Ascaphus truei | reverse complement strand
GCTGTCCAAACATAATTACCTTGATCACCACCCCATAATTCACTCTACATTCCATAGTAGTGACCTAGGGGAACTATCATTAGTGATCGTACCGTGTGTGTCAACATATCACCACATATACTTGCGTTTTACCACGTACATGTGACCTCAGACAATAGGTACTTTGTAGCTACGATACTACATTGACCAGAGCCCAGGAGCTCCGAGAGCGCTTGGCGAGCTGTATAGACGTCCATTCTATGTCCTTTTTTATTTTAGTATTATCTGTACTGCACTATATACTGTTTTAACTACACATTTACATCGTTTATAAATGTATTCTATTTACTACATCCACCCCTGACCGTCTCATATACATGGGTCTGCGGTGCGCCTACAAGGGGATTCTTCAGTGTACCTTCTTGTGTACTCATCCTTTTCCATTTTGTATGCCCTAGGCAGCACGCATCTACCAACTAGGGGTTAGAGCGAGGTCTCTTTCTATTAATCTCCTGTCCTGAGAAGACCCCGCAAATGGCGTCCGAGAGGGAGAGCGGCGGTTTCCATTGAAAGTCAATGGCTCATTGACTTCAATGGAGAAATCCTCGAAGAGAGCTTTCCAGGAACGTTTGGCAGCCGTACAAACCCTTAAAACCGCAAAGCGTCACATTTTCAATAGGAGAGCTTTGATCACTTACAAGTCAAGTCACACGACAAGTGGCGTGTGGAAATAACAGTTTCTAGGGCACCTAGAATAAATTCTTTCTGTCCCTAGTTCCTAGACTCCCCCCCTCGACCCACACCGGTCCCTGTATCCTGGACCCCCGATCTAAGGGTCAAACCGAGAAGAGCGGGCCGCGCCATAGGTTCCAATGGCGGCGGCAGAAACGCTCGATGAACCTACTAAGTGTGAAAAGCTGAATTTTGTTTCCATAGCTCCGGTACCGGAGGGCCCAGCGGATCGGGGTTTGGGTGTCTGTAGCCAACTGCTCTGGCATCCTGCAGAACCATCCTGACGACCCTTGGAACCACCCGCGGAGTATGGACCCCCTGAAGTTTCGGACTTTCTCCCAGAAGACTCCAATGGGCGGCCAAAACCCATGACCGGCTACGGCGGAAAACTCCCATTGACTTCAACCGGCGGCATCGCCCTGTTGAAAGTCTATGGCGGGATTCCCATAGCCGCCAACGGCGCGGTTTTGCCATGAAAGTCTATGGCGGCGAAGCCCATTGTGTTTAATGGGGATTTAGTGAAAAACCGTGTTTAATTAAGCGGAGTTTTATGTATTAAAAATGTGAAACGGTTTTAAGTGTATTTGGTGTATCTCGCGTTTTCCCAGGGTCGTAGCAGGTCCGCAAATTGACCCTAGGGGTGTCCCAGTTCCGGCATTGAGAATGGAAGTTTGGACCTGCTGGACCAAAGGAACCGGATAGATTTTATTATTTCATGTTTTATCCAACATACTGTATTTCACATGATGGGTAAAACCCAGTAGGAACATTCCTTTGCATACCAGGGGTAGCATATGGCCAGAAAAGGCGACCCAATGTCTAGGACTTAAGTATGTTTCAAAGGATTTTGTCACTTCTTACTGTTTGCCATGAGGTGTAGACTACTCAAAAACCAAGCAGTCTTCAAGTTTCCAGTTCACACCTCACACAAAGGATTTCCTGCCAGGTACTCCGTTTGGTAGACTACAGTGGCGACACTGTTTATTCGAACACGAGCCGTAGCCTGCGGTTTGGGGGAGCCGCGGCAAGCGGCGGATCATTTGGTGATTTCCCTGGCGTGTGCAGCGCGTCACTCTGGCGCCGGTCACACGGCCCGGGTTCACCCGGCATCCCCGAAGTGCTGCAGAGGCAAGCAGGTAAGGGAGGGGACGCTAAGCGGCAGCTTTGCGCAAGCCAGGGGGAGCAGTCGGGGTTCGGGGAAGGGGAGGGGAGGGGAGGGGGGCATTATTAATTAAAAACCGCGGGGAAGGGGAAGACTGCGGCAAGAATGCGGCTCGTCTCGCGGCTCCGTTTTTCGCCAGCCGGAATAAGCCCTTCATAAGGGGCACAAAACGGGCAAATGTTAGAATAACTGTGTCGGGCCTGTAGTCTGGCATTCCTGAGGTGAGGAGGGGTTATAGAAAATTAGACCCCGAGCTCTACTGTAGCGCGCATGTCCCAACAAGCATGGGGGCATGGATCACAATGTGTTCCAGGTTAGTGAGTGGCTGGAGGTAATTGAAAACCAATCACTGTCCTTAAGGTTTAAGGATAGGGCCCCAAAAGGTATAATAATCGTGGTCAACCCCTTATCCAGTGTTCAGTACTGTTCTATACCATCTTGATCTGAGAGAAACGCTATGCACTGTCTTCCTGCCAGAGGTCTTTTCATGTCTTTTGTGTTCTTGAGGACTATGAAGAGTGCTGTATGAACTGCCCGTCCAGATTGATGCTTGCATCATATTCCATTTTAATTAAGTGTCTATATGTTGCCTGTTATTTGTACATTTGTGTGTTCACCTTTATCAAGGAATAAAATTATATTTTATCGATCAAGTCTCGCTCTCGGTTCAGACCCAGTGATAAATATATATATCATCTGTTAATAATATTTATGTTGACTATACAGCCTGCCATACTCCACACCGTGACACAGTACACCGCTATAACTCCCTTCTGGTCATGGACCATCATTGATAAAAGCCCAGCCGGAGCTCCAGGTATGTCTCTCTGTACCCCCTTGTCCTTGTCTCCTATCGGTCCCTTCCCCTTCAATACAAGTCCTCCAATTGGGTCACTTAATCCAGTTTGTGGGGTATTCTGGTTATAAAGAAGTTGGATCTTCTGGTGGCAGGAGATTGGAACGACGTCAAGGACTTTGTATCGGTCCTTCATGGTATGGGCACGTGCTAAAGTGCACGCTCTCTACATCGCGGGTTATCTTCATCCCCTTCCTGTTCCATCCTCTCCTTGTTCTTGTCTTCTTTCACACAACTTTTTCATGATTTCAATGTAGTGACTTCCCCCCTCCCGGGGCTGATGTATCCTAGTTTGTGGTTGACTGCTTTTTCAAGCAGGCTAATTTCATCCTCTGAGAAAACTTGCTTGGCTCCGGACTGGCAGGTATTTGCTTCAGGGAGGTATTCCACCTGTATGGCCTACCAACATAGATTGCTCTGATAAGTTTTCTCAATTCATTCAAGTTTCTGAGGAACTGCGCATGGCCTGAGTCAGTGAAGCTCCCGGATGTTCTTCAACAAACTTTGTTGAAACATGACACACAAGGGCTAAACCGCAATCTCCCCCCTACGCGTCTTCACCCCTTACAGATAGGCTTCGTCTCGGAGTGGGAGAAGGCGGTAACTGACTGTTTAAATACTAAAAAGCCCCGAAAAGCTCTAAAAACATTAACCCCTTCAAGCCCAGCTATTGAATATTAAACCACATATACCAATCCTGTGTATAACACATTAATTGAATACAATCTCTATCTATTATCCTAGAATCTCTATATTCTTAGTTATATTCTGATTGGACTCAGGTATTATTAAAGGTTATAAAGAAAGTTAAAAACTGCTGACAACATGCATTAGGCAATTTCTTGTCCACCAGTATGTTAAAGTCAACTAATCAAAAACAAAACTAAACTGTCCTTTTTCTCCAAATAATTGTCATTCAAATGTGGACATTGTCAAAATCTGTCCGAAAATGATTTAAAACTACACAATTTTTCCAACTGTAATGAAACACGAGATTCCACATCAGAACATTTATATCATGTTCACAACCAGTTTTGGTGATATATCTACTAAAATGCGGATGTAACAACACTATGTGGGGCTAACAAGTAGAGCCCTAAATTCGCATTTTGTGAACACCTTAGACTTATAAAATACCGACAGACACATCCTGTTCTAACCCAACCCCCCTGGATATCACCTGTGGTGTCCGCAAGGCTCTGTTCTGGGGCCCCTACTCTTCTCAGTGTTCATTAATGATACTCTTCCCACAGCTTGTAAGGAAGCCTCATACACATGTATGCAGATGACACCAAATCCTATATGCACACAGCCATAGCCTCTCGACCTGACCTTCAACACATACTTCAGTCTGGCTTTTGAGACCGAAACTGGATTTCTCAAAACAAACTGTTTTTAAACACTGACAAGATGTAACAATGGTATTTGGGACCAAACTAAATTGTAAAGCTCCATATGACTGAGCTCCTGATTGATAGCCAACCGCTAACACCAGACCTACACCCTGTCACTAGTTTTTAATACCTGGGCTTGATTGTTTGACTCCGCACTATACCATCGGGATGGCCACATTGATACCCCTGACAACCAAGACCTATGCCAAACTAGGGTGTACTTTACAGGAACAAATCCTCACCTAAGTCTCCTGGTCAGAAACGTATCGACAGCAGCAATGCTAATGCCAATTAGGACTATGGAGACATAGTATACTGGCTCGGCACCCTCAAAAACCCACCTTAGCAAACTTGACACCCTCTACATTCAATTTGTCTTTTTGTTCTCAGCCTCTACAACACACCACATTCACTGCGAAATGCTCAAAGACTAGATTGGTCAACACTAGAGTCTAGCGCAAAGTCACCTTTTTGTCCTTGCCTTTAATATTCTTCATGGGCAGCTACCCAGATAACCTAACAAGCTCCTCACACCCCCTACCACCTTGCAGCACTTATCACCCTGATATCATACTCCAAAAAGACTGTACATGGTCCCAAGCTCAACAAAGATCCGGACGTTCCTCCTTCTCCTCCGTGCACCCCAAAACGGGAACAACCTACCAGAGACTCTCACATCCACCACCCGTTTAAGAAGTTCTTGCAAATATACAGGCTGTTCACACTTGTAACACGTCTGTACTGTTTCATACGCTCATAATATATATTTTCTTTAACTGTGCACGCAATTTCCTTGTATATAATGTATACCCTGTTCATTTATGTAACTGTACTTGGTAACCATGTTTATTGTTTTACTCTGTGCCCAGGACATACTGAAACGAGAGGGTACATCTCAATGTTACTTTCCTGGTAAATATTTTATAATAAATAAATAAGATAAATAGTACCAATACTTTGTAATACATGTTGTTGGTTTCTGTAGAGAGTTTTCAATGTTGTGCCATTGAATATGTTGCGTTACCCGTCCTCGTGGACGGAGACAGAATTAAGATCTTGCATCAAGAGAGCGCCCATTGATATACACGTTAAACACTCTACAGCCCACGGACTCAATAATTGGGATCTGCGTTGTTTCCTTAGATCAATCATATGTTTTTTTTGGGTGTTAAAGTATATCAATTCCTCCAATAGATGGTATATTTAAATTTGCATTGATTCGTTTTAAGAATTGCCTTATCGTCCGTTGGCTGTTTCTTGAATTTTGTACCCTCACTCACTCCTTTTCCTTCCACTCCCTTGCTCACCCTTCCCTCCCCTCCCTCCCTTCCCCTCCCCCCTCTTTATTCTTTTCTTTTTTCTTTTTTCCCATCTCTTTCGTCTTTTTTTGATGCCCTTATTATTCATGCGGAAGCAGCATCAATATATCCTGATCATTAAATAGGTGTATATAGGTTTGTACTCATGACAAATCACCTTTACACCTATAGAAACTTGAAGCTGTTAGTAAATGCATAACATTGATTTAAGGGACCCAATAGACACTTGCAGTGTTGTCAGCAGTTTTTTAACTTTCTTCTTTATATACCTTAATAATAGCCTGAGTCCAATCAGATATAACTAGATATAGAGATTCTAGGAATAATAGAATTGTATTCAATTAATGTTATACACAGATTGGTATATGTGGTTTAATATTCAAATAGGCTTGGGCATTAAGGGGTTAATGTTTTAGCCTTTTCGCGGGCTTTTTAGTGTATTTAAACAGTCACTCCCGCTTCTCCCCCCTCCGAGACGAAAGCCCTATCTGTAAGGGGAAACGCGTAGAGGGGAGATTGCGGTGTAGCCCTTGTGTGTCATTGTTTCAACAAAGTGTGTTTGAAGAACAATCCGGGAGCTTCACTGACATCGAATGCACAGTGTGCGCAAAACTTCTCTTGTATCCTGACACTCCAAACGGCGGCACGATGTGAGCGGGTCCCAGACCGTACAAGCAGTGAGGTAAGATTGTATTCCCCCTGCCCGGTCACCGTCCGTGGCCACGCTGAGCTCCCTCGCACACTCCCCAGTGTCTTAAAACTTTAGATGACCTACCCACATACACCGAAGCGCAGGACAGACTTTTCTTGGCACAAGATTCTCGGAGGGTCTTTTTTCGCTGTTTAGACATTGACTCCTTGGGTCCCTCCTCTCCACTCCCCCTGTATGTTTCTCCGCTCCCCCGCTCTCTCTGCTCCTGAATGCGTAGCTCCGGTCCCCACCCTAGAGTGTCTGACACACACACACAGTGTCACACACACACACACACACACACACACACACACACACACACACACACACACACACACACACACACAGTGTGTCCCACACACACACACACACGGTGTCACACACACACACACACACACATACAGTGTAACACACACACACAGTGACACACACACACAGTGACACACACACAGTGACACACTCACACACACATACACACACACGTACGTCACCTCTCCTTCCGGCCGCCGCCATCTTAGTTACTCTGCGAGGGAGGAAGGGGGTCCTTCCGGCCGCCACCATCTTAGGCGCCGCGTTGCAGCTGCAGGCTGCCTGGCCACTGCCTGTCCCCGCGCCGGGGAGGGAGGTGAGTGGAGCAGGAGGGAGGTGAGTGGAGCAGGAGGGAGGTGAGTGGAGTGGGAGGGAGGGGAGTGGAGCGGGAGGGAGGTGAGTGGAGCGGGAGGGAGGTGAGTGGAGTGGGAGGGAGGTGAGTGGAGCAGGAGGGAGGGAGGTGAGTGGAGCGGGAGGGAGGTGGAGGGAGGTGAGTGGAGCGGGAGGGAGTGGAGCGGGAGGGAGTGGAGCGGGAGTGAGGTGAGTAAGGCGGGAGGGAGGTGAGTGGAGCAGGAGGGAGTGGAGCAGGAGGGAGTGAGGAGCGGAGGAGGTGAGTGGAGCGGAGGGAGGTGAGTGAGCGAGGCAGGGAGGTATTGGAGCAGGAGGGATGTGAGTGTAGCAGGTGAGAAGGTGAGTGAGCGTGAGGGAGTAGAGTGGGAGGGAGGTAGTGGAGGAGGTGAGTGGTAGCGGTAGGGAGGCGAGTGGAGCAGAGGCGAGTGGAGCGAGAGTGGAGCGGAGGCGGGAGGGTGAGTGGAGCACCGGAGGAGGGGGGAGGTGAGTGTGATGGGGGGGGAGAGGACAGAGAGAGATGTTTTGTGGTGTGTGTGTGTGTTGTGTGTCCTTTGGCCCGTCACTCCGCCTCAGGCCAATGAGAGGTGTGCGGGGGCGGGCGGGCCAAGGGACCAATGAGATTTCCCCTAGGGACAGAGGCCATGCAGACAGGCATACAGTGTTTTCACAAATATAGTATAAGATGCATTTTACTTGACAAAACCCAAAGCCTACCAGTTTGAGCAAATTTACACCGAAAGATTAAACATATTTATAATGTGCTTTCTTCTGTATTTCAGGTGGAACTTCACATGTTCTATTTATGTTCAATCAATGCAATACTGCCCAACTCTCCCTGATTTTTAGCTAAGTGTATGATTTCTGTGATGTCTTCCTAAAAAATATTTTCCTTACCCAAATGCAAGCCAATTTTAGAAATGTCCTGCATTTTCACCCCAAATCTCCAGGAAAGATTTCAAATGTTGGGCAGTATGGACTGTGCCCTTAAATGAGCATATGTGCACAAATACTTAGCACTGTTTAGTCAACGTGTGCCCAAATTGGAGTCTGAACCTGTACAACTGTCAGCAGACAATGTAAATTGCACACAACAGGCGTGCTCAAGCTCAATCCTCGGGGGCGACTAAAACACCACTTTTTCAAGATTTCTGTAACAAATGCATTATACTAAGCAAGGGTAAACCAGATGATCGACATTGTTATTATTCCGTGTGCAGTTTGTGAGTAACTGAATACAGTCACTAGAACAGCTGTGCAAGGTTTTACCCGTCCAATAATTAAGTCACAGTAACAAATCTCAGTTAGAAATAAAAACGTAAGGAAAAGTCTAATCTCCAACTCAACACTTCTGCTTCTACATCATGCAAACACGGTCCAATTTCTATTAGATATCCCTCAATAACTAATTTCCTAAAGGTGTATTCAAAATTGAGATCATAGTGGTATTAGTAACCTATCTGCAAAACATACACATTAATTACTATGATGAATATTGAAACAAACATTTCAGTCTTTCCTCGGTCCAGCAGCACCACACAGAGGGCACTCTGCCTCTGTCTTCCTTTTGCTTTGATATTTCATCAGCATATAAAAATATCACTTACAGTGTGAGCACATTCACATGTCTCAGAAAGATCCACAACCATGCCTTTCCCAATTATCTCTCAGCATACAATGCTTCCACTGCAGCCAGGGATTCTGGGTAATAACATGCAAATGAGTGTCACTTTTTGCTTCGTATCCCTTTTAACATGGATCCCTATAAGCTTATGCCTGCCATTTTACACAAGTTTTACAGGAAAACCTGGGTTTAAAAAAGTGCATGGCTTGCAAAACTACTCACAGACAGCTGTTTTGGCCTTTTAGGTATCATCAGTGTGATGGTGGCTACTGGCATGCACCGTGAAGCTGCCACTAACCCCAAACCACTTACCTTTTTTATGTATGGGGAGTAAAAAAGGGACAAAAACCTTCCACCGTACAGTGTCAGCAAATACAAATATCACTTGTGAGCACATTCACATGTCTCAGGCAGGTCTGCAACCTTGTTTTTCACCATTATCTCCTAGCATACAGTGCTGCCACTGCAGCAAGGGATTCTGGGAAAGGAAATGCAAACGATGTCACCTTTTCCTTCAAATGAATTTTGACATGGACTCCTGTGAGCTTATTCCCGCCACATTACACAACTTTTCAGCACCACCTGGGTTAAAGTTAGGGTTGTCAGGTGGCTTGTCTAAAAAGGTAGTTGGTGTGGATAGAGCACAGCTTCCAGACTCCCTGCAATGTGAAGCAGGGAAAACAAAACCAGGCCACTCCGCAGTAGTTTCAAATTTGTATTAGCCAACTAACACATACAGGGAAAAAGGGGACAAATAGAACGCACCTACGCGTTTCGTACAGAGGTACTTTATCAAGCCACATTCCTCTGGCTTGTCTAAAAATACTGGACAAAATGGTGAAAGGTGTGACGCGCACGAGAATCGCTGGTGGGGAAGAATGTTATTTATAAATGACCTGACTGCTATGTAATTTTTTCTAAATTTCACTCCAAGTATTCATCAATTTGCACCAATTTATATTCTGTTTTGTAAATAGTCTGGGGAGGAGTCCTGGGAGGGAGCGCCCTTCCGAGGATTTTTTTTGGAACTAGAATATGAAATAGTTCAAATTGATGCAAATTGATGCATGTTTGGAGTGAAATTTAGAACAAATGATGTAATGGTTAGATCGTTTATAAATAACTGACCTGCAGTCATACAGGCCCATGGCAAGCAATACTGAACCCTTCCTCAACCTCTCTCTCCCCTTATCCTCTCATCCCCTCATCTTCTCTCACCCTCTCCCTTCATCCTCTCTCACCTCCTCCCTTCATCCTCTCTCCTCCCCCTCCCTTCATCCTCTCTCACCCCCTCACTTCATCCTCTCTCACCTCCTCCCTTCATCCTCTCTCGCCCCCCTCCCTTCATCCTCTCTCACCCCCTCCCTTCATCCCTCATTCCCCTCCCCCTCATTCATCCTCGCTCATCCCCTTCACTCCGTCTTAACCCCTTACCCCCCTCCCTTCATTGTCTTTCATCCCCCCCTCCCTTCATCCTCTGTCATCCACCCTCCCTTCATCATCTCATCCCACCCTCACTTCATCCTCTCATCCCCCCTTCCTTCATCCTCTCTTATCCCCCCTCCCTTTATCCTCTCACTCCCTCCCTGTCATTATCACCCCACAAGACAGCCATAGAAGACACACACACACACACACAAAACAGTACAAGTGCAAATAAATACACACACACCAGGACAAAACAGATACAGTAAAATACACACAGGACACAGGCAGGACATACAGGTCACAGCCTCACCTCTCTCTGCTCCATGCTTTCCCTCCGCTCTTTGGCCCCACCCCATGCTCCTACCACCTCCCCCTGATTGGCTACATTACACAGCAGCAGCCAATCAGGATGGAGGAAGCTGCCCAGCCCCCTAGCAGCAGCAGCTCTGCTCTATCCCTTCTCAGAAAAATCCCACGATTGGTTACTAAGTCCAGATGCATAATACCGGACACATACATGTACCCCCCTCATCCCCCGCCCCCCCCCCCGCACACATACATGTTTTATTCATATAGCAGAGGTATTATTTGTGTATTTGGTAAGTAAAGGTACAGTAATTTATCTGCAAGCATTATTCAATTAACAGGAGCATATTTTTTACTGTATATATTTTTGGGGGCACATTTAACAAAAGATATTCTGGCAGAGAAATAAGATAACATTTACATGGACATATACTGTAAGAGAGATTGTTAAAGTTAATCATACTTTTCCTGTTATAAAATGTGTTGTAACATAATGTAGTACAGTATGTTATTATTGTATTTTCTGCTTAATTACTTGAGCTACCGTACAGTATATACAGTAAGTCAAACTATTTTTAATATAAAAAATATATATATACAGGCATACCCCGCATTAACTTACGCAATGGGACCGGAGCATGTATGTAAAGCGAAAATGTATGTAAAGTGAAACACTACCTTTTTTCCACTTATCGATGCATGTACTGTACTGCAATCATCATATACCATACGTGCATAACTGATGTAAATAACGCATTTGTAACAGGCTCTATAGTCTCCCTGCTTGCGCACAGCTTTGGTACAGGTAGGGAGCCGGTATTGCTGTTCAGGACGAGCTGACAGGCGCATGCGTGAGCTGCCGTTTGTCTATTGGGCGATACGTCCTTACTCGAGAGTGTACTTAAAGTGAGTGTCCTTAAACCAGGGTATGCCTGTATATACAGTATATATATATATAAATTTTAAGAGAGAGAGCGCACACTCCATAGTGTAAAAAGTACATTTAATGGATGTAATGTGGAGAGGGAGGGAAAAGGGCTCACTCACAAGGGTAGGTAAATAAAATGGGATTGTTAATAATATCACCGCCAACTGAAGATGCAGACATCTGCCCAGCATGTGAGCCTCTTCCCTGGGAGGTTAGTTTGTAGCAGCTTCCAGGTGTTAGGCTACGGCCCCGCTGCCTGTGCTGCACGCGCGTCTGCCAGGCTGGCGGCATGTGCAGCTGAGTTCCCCGGTCTGCAGTGAGCTGCAGGGAGAAAGACAGGAGGGGGCGTGACGGGGGTGCGGCCATGACTTTACCTGGCAGGTTCACCCTCATTGGCTGAACCGTCGGGTGCGTGACCTAGCGCTCTGTCGCTAGGTCTCATTTCAACTTTCCAGTCTCCTGGAAAAACGCGCAGTGGGCCTGGCCACATTGAGGGGCGGATCTTGTCCCCGCCGTCGCTGCAGTAGCCAGTGGGGATCAAGCCTTAGCCTGAGAGCCATTGGAGTCAGCTATGTGTTGCAATCTAATTGTACCAACCTACAGGTTCATGTCTGGGTTTGTAAGCTGCTGCAACCACATGACAGAGTGAGGGCCTAGCTGCTGTTTTTGTATCTGCCAATCAATGGTACAGAATGGTTTGGTCCCTCCCCCTGCATAAAAGATGTGTGTGTCCATCAAGTTGGTTAGTTCTGCTCCTTCGGGAGTGTGATATGGTTCTGCCCAATCCTAGCCATGGACTAGGTGTGTGTCTGGAGGTTCTGCCTGATCACTTAGGGGAGAGGGAATCTGGTCTGTGAGTTCTGTTCTACCTGTGACTAGACTAGACTAGCCTAGGGGTCTCAAGCTCCTGGGAGGCCTAGTCATGTCCTGCCCAGGGAAGGGATGGTACCCCTGGGCTGGGATCCTGGAAGCAAGGGAACAATTCTGGCTGCTGTTCAGTTATGCTGTTGTGCCAATAAATATATTGCACTGATGCTGATATCCAGCTGATGCTGGTATCCAGATTCCTTTCTTCTGCTATCGTGAAAGTTCCTGTGAGGATAAACCCCTGTCTATGGCAGGAGCCCTAAAGGATAGAGGTGCTGCACCATCCCTTCAAGACTGTCCTGTGTCCCACTCCCTACAACATCGCGGAGACTCAGCCTCCTGAGAACCAACAGGTGAGCACCATGGCACCATAACACCATATGACCTACAAATCTCTCTTACGGGGGGGATAGGGGTGTTACTCTTAGTTATGAGTAATACCTAATATAATGTGGTGGGAAGTGTCACAAATGTATTCAGAGTCTGTTAACTTTTTGAGGATTGATTCTTATTTTTCATAGCGTAAACATTATGTTAATATAGTAGTTGGTACTCTCATCATGTTTAGGTATTTATGGGTTCCACCTTTGCAGCAGAGATTTACATTTTTTTTTGTATACATTTACTTGTGATTTGCATTAAGATCAGTTCATATATAATGTTTCAAATCTCCATAATGCACAAATCTGGTAACAAGCTGACCCCTTTTCTCTCCCTTTTTGCACTGCATGCAGTTTACCATTAATACTGTGTGCTGCATGTAGTTTTACATTTAGAGGAGCGGGATCTTCTAATCGAATCACAAAAATAACAAAATGTGCATGACGTACTGTACATTTAGTAACAAAGGTAATATCTTAAAGCTGCAGTTCAAACAATATCCTGCATGTGTGTTTCTTTAATAAATCAGTTCTGTAGTAAGAAAAAATACTTTTAGCATTTTCTGTTTAAAAAACAAACAAATTTGAAAGACCAATTTTCTTGTATTTTATTTTAACAAGCATGCCTGTTCCTATAGCAACCAATTACATTCCCCATATTTAAAGATGTCGCCAAACTTTGCCGATCAATAGACGGAGAACGAATTGACCGGCAGCTATGTAGGTCTTTAGCTAAGTAGAGATTGCCCACATGAAACTATTGAAGTAAAAAAAAACAAAAAAAAAACGGGAGCTTGAACTGCAGCTTTAATACCAAATATTATTTAAGTACACCATCTCATATTTTGGTATAATTCTGATTTTAACATTATATTGACTGTCTATTATCTAATATTATCTAAAACTATTCACACCCTTTTTTTTTTCACTTCATGCAGTTTGAGATTAAAAGAGCAGTCCAAGCTATTCCTTTTTATTTTTTTTAATTAGAATTGAAACGAGGCATCTACGGAGCTGAACCCCATTAATTTCAGCTCCGGGGCTCCCCTGCTTCCCGAGATATTTACCATCGTAGGTGGTGCCAGTCTCTTGGTACTCTTTAAATCTCCTGATCATGCGAGCCAATAGGAAGCACAAAGGATGAAGTCACGGTTTCCTATTGGCTTGTGTGATGCGGGGCATTTGTCGTTATTATGAGAACCCGAGTGAGCCCAGATGAGGCTGCAATCAGTGACCCCTACGGAGCTAAGTAACTTGAGAAGCAGGGAGTCCCTGGAGCTGGAATCAATTGGGCATATCTCCGGAGACACCATGCTTCAATCCTAGTATTTTTTTAAAACAACAAAAAACGCATAGCTTGGATTGCCTGTTTATGAGCAGGTGTGTCTTCACTTATACATTGCTCACGCATGTAAGATCATATTGGTTTACTAAACAGTTTTCAATTCAAGAATAATAATAATAGCTATGTTTTTGTTCCGAGTATGTTATTTTATTCCTTAGCTTTTGTATCCTCTTTTTGTACACTGTTTACTAATTACAGACGTAGCCAGACTCAGTGTCTGTGGTGCTCAGTCAATGAAGCAAAAGTCCTCTGCACCAGAGACGGTGTATGCCGCAACCGCACTGTGGGAGGTCCATGCTTTCGAATGTGACCTTCGTAGCACTATTCCACCAGTGCCATCGAGATTGCGTGACCGTGAGTGGAAGCGGCATCGAAGACCATAAGCTTAGCTACATTTGTTTTTGAAATATTGCAATATGCTATTCAAATATTTGCACATTGTGGATTTCAGCTTATTCGCACACGGACAAGAGCCAACACAGGTTCGATATAGAGTAATTTATTGATCCACTATACTGGAGGATCCTACCAGGAAAGTCAGGGAGACTCTAACTGAGAGCAATCTTCACTGAGATACACACAGCAAAATTGCATACATTGGCTAACATTGGCTGCTACTGTAGGTAGATTATAATGAAGTAACACAGTGCACAAGGTATGTTCCTCTTCTAAGCCAATCAAGTTACAGGTCATTTTATCTATCCCAGACTGGCTCCAAAGGTCAATTCATCTAACCTAAACTAGTTCTATAGATGACCACAACAGTCTTGAGCGTTGAGCAACAAGGCATAGTCCATGTCCCCCCCACTCCCTGCTGGAGAACGTTCATACTTATGTAACGGTGTTTCCCCCACCCGATGGGAGATTCTGCCATTTCCAGGTGTGTGGTACATGCTACCTGTATGTTCACAAGAGGCTGAAGTGTCCACCGATGGTTTGGGTGACAGCAGAACAGGCTTCTGGGGTACATACCAGACATTTAGATCATGGTACTCAGCGCCTCCATCTGCTGTAGGCTCCAGGTATATGGAGGTAATCTCCCACAGTAGAATGGTTTCCTCTACCCCCAGAAAGATTACACACCAGGCAGGAGGTATATGAAACAGGAATGGGTTTATTCTCTTGTTCTCTTCTGATGGAAGCACATGGGACACAGTGGGGGAGAGGCCTGCAGGCAGCTGAGGGATAGCCGGGGCCCGGCCACGACCGGCAGCCGGGCCTGGCCAGAGGTTGGGCCCAACTTGATGCGTCGGCCGGGCCCTGCCTGAGACCATCTCCAAGGTAAGTATTTTTTTATATATATATTTGTATTTTGGGGAGTGGGGGGATTTTAATATGTATTGGGAGGGATTGGGGGGGATTTTAATATGTATTGGGAGGGGTTGGGGGGGATTTTAATATGTATTGGGAGGGAGTGGGGGGATTTTAATATATATTGAGGGGGAGAGGGGGGATTTTAATATGTATTGGGAGGGAGTGGGGGGATTTTAATATGTATTGGGAGGGAGTGAGGGGGATTTTAATATGTATTGAGGGGGAGAGGTGGAGAGGGGGCAGTTTAATATGTATTGTGGTGAGCAGGGACAGTTTAATATATATTGGGGGGAGCAGAGGTCTTTTTTATATGTATTTTGTGGGTGGGATTGAGTGAGAGTGGGGTAATTGAAGGAAGATGGGGCGAGTGAGAGGAGTGTGGTGATTAGAGGAGTTTGTTTGGAGTCCCCCTCCATTTTAATCTTTCTCCCTTGTTTTTATATCATCAAATAAATTGTGTACTGTATTCTTTTTTGGTACACCCGTGTCCTCCTATTTGGATATCTATTATTGTTGTTTCTATATTATCATTATTCTTGGAGCACCGCTGTCTATTGATACAATAGCATATATATGACAGTTTTGGGTAACCTTATTATATAGGCGTGCATGCGATATTCTGTGTGTTTTTTATATATATATACACACACACACGGAAGAAAGGAAGAACATGTTGTAGCTTTAGCCCCCCTCTCAGGGCTGCCGATAATGTTCTTTTTATTGAAGCCTATAATTATGCTTTTATATTGCCACTGTTACCGCAGACTATAAACATAATTGTGGCTTAAGATTAGTAGGAGGACATAGGACCTTTGACTGCAATCATGGGAAAGAATGTATGCATCTATTAGTTCTCCCTGGCACAAAAGGTAATCGTGAATAATCTAGGGTGGTGTAGCTCTCCACTCTCTATAATCACAATTGGAGTTAGACAGTATTCCTTTAACTATCTCCTTTAATATTAATGTACAGTATGTGTAAATGGAATGGTTGAGCAGGGATGCTGGCATGGGGGACAGCCGGGACTGCTCTCCCAGTCCCAGTGAAACAAGGGGCTCAGGACCCCCTGCCATCGACCCTAGCGTGTATTGCCAGATCCATAAGTCCATACTTGTTCCCCCCAGCCCATACATGTCCCCTCCCCCCAGGTCAATAATTCCTCCCAAGGCCATTACTTTGCCCCCCCACCCTAATAACCACCCCCCAGGCCAATAACTATCCCTCAAGACCAGGCCTATTCCCCGCAGGCCCATACCCCTTTCCCTCCTCTGGGCCATACCATCTCTAACCCCCTCAGGGTCCTCCTAGTTCACTTTCGGGTAGGGGGAACATACTCACCCCAGGCCATACTCCAACCCCAAGACACATAACTCCTTCTCCCTTTCCAGGGCCCATACCTTCTCCCCCCCCCCCCCCTCCTCAGATCCATATATTCTCTCCCTCTCATGGTACCCACAGTGCATCATGGGTTAGGGGACACATACTGTACCTCCTTCTAGCCCCCAACCCCATACATTCGACTCCCCTCCAGGCCCATATCCCCTCCCACCTCCCCTATGTATCTTTTTCACCCCCCATCCCCATATCTCATTCTCCGCTCCCCCCTATACCAAATCTACCCCCCCCTCTCAGGCCCATATTTTTCCTCCCCCCAACCAAGGCACATAATTTATTTTTCTTTCCCCCCCTAAAGCCCATATGTTCTCCCCCCCAGGCCCAAATATTTTCTGCGCCCCCCCCCCCCCCCCGCACCCCAGGGACTGCAGTGCGCAGGTAAAAGGGCTGAGGAGTTAACAAGGTGCGGGGTTGGGGGCCTGCTCCTTTCATTTGCCCTGGGCTCCAAGATTTCTGTTGGAAGCCCTGGTTAGGATCCCTCTGTAAAATAGCCCCGTCTAACTGTGCTGGCATCCTTCCTTAGTTATTGATTTCAAAATGCTTCGTTAAGGTTAAAATTTCTGCATTTTACATTGAAGACTAATCCAGTTAAAGGGTCAGAAGGTGAAACTAAAGGCAGGAGTAAATTGCTTGGTTGGACAGTACCCTTACTGTCTGGAAGAACACCATACAGTGGAGTTTTGGGGCATTGAGGAGATACCCGTAAGTAAGGTATAACTAGCACTGTTTTTTTAGGAGTAGTCCCACAGAACCATTGCCCTATTCAGGAGAATAAGAATGAGTGCTGTCTTTGGTTAAATATATAACAGAGAGAGCACTGTGTTTTTCTATGTGAAGGACCTTCATTTACGGTTGTGAAGGATTATTCAATAAATGTAAATGATTTTTAGTTTTAAAAACTCCCTGGCACACAATATTTATTGTTGTCTTCTTTGCATTCACAAGTCCCTGCCAGAAACAGTGGTAGAGTGATTACAATATCCCTGCAACACCTCTACTTGGCTGGTTGCCATTTACCACCACTTACACCAAGTATGGTCCATTGGCCGGGAGAAAGAGGCTACATAAATAGCACATGTAACAGCAATTATTCAATGTAACGCTATTTTAGCATTCCTAAGTTGTAAAAACTGTAGCCCTCTCACCAAAAAAATATTAGGTTAGCTGTTACAGTACGGTATATATAATAAGGCAAACTGAAGTATCAAAAGAAAATATATCTTATGTACTGTAGCTACTAATTGAGCAGTAGTGTATCCTTTTTTACATATTGTAACACATCATCATGAACATGTCATCTTTTTGCAGAATTGATTGTCACAAAGGGGAGCTTAATTACAAACTATGTTTAGAACTGAGCACAGTGGGACAGATATATGAATTCGTTCAACTACTCCAAATAGAGAAATTGATTTATTTGAGACTTTTGCATGTCATGATAAAATAATAGTGATATCCTTGATATGAGGATTTATTATGCTACATGCTTTTCATTCATTGCAGTTTTATTTACATTTGCTGAGAAGTTATTGGATTGTGATGATAACCAACAGGTATCAATATACGTGACCTCTTGTATATTGTGGGATTCAGCCCCTGAACACATCACAATCAAACAAGTTGGGAAATGGGAGAGTATATAGCCACTGATTGATTATGACATTTAGCCCCGGGAGAAGCTGTTTGGCAAAGTGTAATGTGTAAGGAGACACAAGGCTTTTGAAAAGAAAGATTAAGGATAAACAAAATCTTGTATTGTATGTCATTATTTATATAGCGGCATTAATGTACATGGCACTTCACAGCAGTAATACACGTGACAATCATATAAATAAAAATACAACAAATAACACATAATGGGAAGAAGTGCTTCAGACATAAAAGTAACATTTAGGAAAAGGAGTCCCTGCTCCGAAGAACTTACAATCTTACTGGTAGGTAGGAAGAACGTACACAGTCAGGAGGGGGTTCTGGAAACTGCGTCTGCAAGGGGCCAAGCTTTATATATGAGGTGTATAGTATCAGCCACGGAGCCACTCATGCTTCGTTAAGCATATATGTCTTAAGGTGGGTCTTAAAGGTGGTTAGAGAGGGTGCTACTCGGATATTGAGGGGAAGGGCATTTCATGGGTGTGGGAAAGTCAGTGAGAATGTTTGAAGGCGGGATAGGGCTTTAGATACAAAGGGGGTAGAAAGAAGACATCCTTGAGCGGAAAGCAAGAGTCGGGATGGTGCATAGCAAGAAATTAGGGCTGAGATGTAAGGAGGGGCAGAAGAGTGTAACGCTTTAAAAGTGAAGAGGCGAATGAAGTGTGTGATACGGGATTTTATAGGAAGCCAGGAGAGGGATTTCAGCAGGAGAGGCGCTGAGACAGATTTAGGAAAGAATAGAGTGATTCTGGCAGCAGCATTTAGGATAGATTGTAGGGGAGACAGGTGAGAGACAGGAAGGCCAGACAGCAGGAGGTTGCAGTAATCGAGACGTGAGAGAATGAGCGCCTGAGTCAGAGTTTTAGCAGTCGAGAAACAGAGGAAAGGGCTATCTCTGTAATATTGCAGAGTAAAAAATGGCAGTTTTTGGCTACCTTTTGAATGTGAGAGGAGAATGTGTGAGAGGAGTTAAATGTGACACCTAGGTAGCATGCCTGTGATACTGGGTATATAATGGTACTTCCAACAGTTATGTGGAAGGAGGGAGTAGGGCCAGGTTAGGGAGGAAGGATGAGGGGCTCTGTTTTTGCCAGGTAAAGTTTAAGTCAGCGGAGGGCCTTCCAGGATGATATTGCAGAGAGACATTCTTAAATGTTGGTCTGTACAGCAGGTGTAAGGTCAGGGGTTGAAAAGTAAATTTGTATGTCATCAGCATGGAGGTGATATTTGAATCCAAGAGATGTGATTAGGTCACCTAGAGAGAGTGTGTAAAGAGAAAAGAGGATAGGTCATAGGACAAAACCCTGTCACTGAAAGACACTGAAAGAACAATGGGAGAGGTAAGAGGAGATCCAGGATAGAGCTTTGTTACGAATACCAAGAGTATGGAGAATGTGAAGAAGAAGAGGGTGGTCCACAGTATCAAATGCTGCAGACAGGTTGAGTAATATAAGCATATGCAGAGAATGTTCAGTGATGCAAGCGCTCTAGTGACGGATCTAGTATATAAGTCTCTATTGTATAAATCCACAGCACTTGTACGAGGGCTACAGAATAGACTAAACACAGTTCTTCAGTGGTCTGCCGTCTTCATGGGAACCAATAATCCCTGATGGGGCAAGGTACCGGGAATAAACCCACCACAAAGCCCCTCATTAGGATGATCCCTGGATTTAGCTGAAGCACATAAATAATAATATAGAAACTCTAACTTACATATCAGAGGTGCCCCCGTCCTATATCCGTGCTCCGGCGTGCTGTCACTGTTGAGACGTCCACAAGCAAATCCAAAGAGAGTGTGATGCACAGCCAAAAGGAGTGGGTCCACAAAATCATAAAAAATAAGTCCTTTATTCATCCATAAGCAGAAACAGAAACAAAAACCTCCTGCATGTTTCGTACCCCAGCACTTTATCAAGGAGTATACCAAACACATATGCTACCCTCCCTTAAATAGCATACTTACTACAACTCCGTTTCGCACCATGCGTGAAGACGCATGCACGTAGTGCACCCTGTGCCTGCATGTCCCTCACATCCCCTAGAAGAGGCAAACTGGCACAGCGCATGCGCGCGGTAAACCCGCCCCCCGCCACATCACTCCTCCAAGGACACTCCCCAAGGACTCTCCTGGTCTCCGATAGGCATCGCGGGCATCTTGACGTCACCCGGCCGGCTCCCCGCATATGCGCAGAGGCATCTCAGGGTGAGACAGCACCTGATGTGACTTGCCCTCAGCTCCTTGTGTCCTCAAACGAGTACTGCGCATTCTTGGGAACTGTGGAGAAAATGGGGGTAATCAGCACATTAATAAAGGCAGTGTGCTCAGATGGCTACCCCTATTTTGTATTGGGGATGAAGGGGTTCATTTTATATGCTGTTCCCATGTACCATTTTCCCCTATATGCATTGTTGTCCCCTTTTTGCAGGCTAGTCTATACCTGCAGTGCTGAATAACAGGAGCCATTCCATTAAGACTGCTAATTTAGGAACGGAGTGAGCCAGCACCCTGATTTTTTGTGTGCCGCCTCGGTGTAACCCCCCAAGCACACACATATTAAAAATATAACTTTGTCATAAGTGAAAATATATTTTTGATGAAGTGCCTTTCTGTTGCAGTTTTAAAATGTACAGGCAGGATGCTATTGTTTCTGCCTGCCTTTGTAATGCATTAAGGAACAAATGTTATGCATACATGAGCCCCCTGTTGAGGAGATGCCTATTGGTCTGGGGGATGTAAGACCACTTAAAGTGTCTTAAAGTGTCACTTAATCAGGATGTTTCTGAGTAGCAGATCTTGTTACTCATCCTGGATATTTTACACTGTAACAGGGGAGTAATCCCTGTTCAAGTAATGTGCCTTTAATCTGGCAGTGTGGTGGTTAACTGCTGGTAGTCAATTAATAAACACCGGAAACAATTGCGCATGTCTGACTCAGAGAGGCTGCTGGGATCTTCAAAAAACTTTATTCATGGAACACACAAGGGCTAGCACCGCATTCTCCCCCTCAACGCGTTTCACCCTTAGGAGTAGGGCTTCAGACGAAGCCCTACTCCTAAGGGTGAAACGCGTTGGGGGGAGAATGCGGTGCTAGCCCTTGTGTGTTCCATGAATAAAGTTTTTTGAAGATCCCAGCAGCCTCTCTGAGTCCAGACATGCGCAGCGGAATCCGCCATTGTTTCCAGTAACTCTTCTGACGGTGGCACGCAGGAGCAGCCGAGGAGAGCAGGCCCCAGACCGGAGATGCAGGTGAGGTAAGTTACCAACAGCCCCCTGCACCGGTCAATTCTGTGGCCAAGCGGAGCTCCCTCATGCGCTGCCCCAGTGTCTGACACAATTTCAGACTGCCACTCTGCACACGGAAGCGCAGGACAGATTCCCATATTCTCTGCAATTAATAAACACCACCTGCCTGATTGCTTACAAAAGCCTGTCTGTTGAGACAGGAAGTGACTCCTTAGCTCTGACTGAGAGCTGACCTTTGGAGAGACAGAGGAGTGTTCTTGAGACTCCCAAGAGAGTCTGACCAAGAGAACACACATGTCTGGAGCTGACCGGTCTTGAGCTCTGCCCAGCATAGCTGATTGCAAGACACCAAATAAGACTTCTAAACCTGGATGCTGATATTTTCTGTGCTCGCACGGGTGCGATTCCAGGAGAGCAGAGAAGCTTACTCTACAGCAAAAAAACAGATAAGACTTTCATAATAAAGAGACTGCTTATATCTGCTTATTTCATGCTATATGTTTTGGGGCTGCGAGACATGCTTGACTTATGGAGTTGTGAATTAATTGCATGGTATTTTCACTAGAGATACTCCCAAGTGAATAGAAGCTTTGTTCCCCCCCTGTGTTTGGAGGATTTCCTGATGAAAAGGAAAAGGCACAATAAAGCCTATTATAATTTCACCTTATAAAGTCTCCAATTGTGTACCTCTGTGAACGTCCGTCTACACACACCTTGGGACCAAACTCCAGACATTGCGTCCCCAGAAATGAGTGGCCCCTTTTTACTCAGCAGTGCTACCAAGCTGCTTACTGAGCTTGCTCAGAGTTACCTGCGCTGGCTGTAGGATTTGCCCATGTGACATGGCAGGTTCTGATAGGAGGAAGACAATTCCTTGCCAATGGGATGAGGCTAATGTAAAACTCCACAGGCCCTTGTCTTTAAAAAGGCCTGTAACCCTCATTCCTGTGCTGTTGCTGTTATTGTTGTTGTTGTTGTTACCTGATTTCTTCAAGCAGATAAGATCTAAGTACAGCGGCTACAATTCCAGAACGCAAGGGGTTAAAAACATCGCAACAAGGAAACTAGTCCTACTTCAGGATTTCGTTAGCCCTGGGGATTCCAGAACGAACCCCAAAGAACCAGAAAAGACTTTGCACTACCCACAGAAGGATTGGGCTGGCAATTTATGCCCTTGCAAAAGGACTACTTTTTAAAAGACAATCTTCTGGTGCTTTGCACCTTTCTGGACATTATCCCCTGTTCTTATACCAGTAAGTGTAATTATTAAGTGTATTCTGCAGTTGTCGTGTGTTTGCATATCAAGGGAATAAATCTCAGTTTATTTTGCTCAACTTGTTCTGCTCAATTGGGATCCACAAAATATAAATTTGTTATTAAGTGCGTCTATCGTCACAGGAACCCCTTAATTTATTAATATACATGTAGCCAAGCAGCCCCTGGCTACTAAATTTCCCTGCCCTAGTACGGTCAGTTCCAGTAAGTGCTGGCAGTGCTAGGGTTAAGTCTCTTGCACATGGGCCTGCATGTGAGATGGCTAACCAGAGAGACACTAAGGGGCCTATGCTGTAAGCGTCGATAAGACACTTTTCGAGCACTTATCTGCCAAAATGCATACTGCTATTCAGTAAGCATCGATAAGTGGGCGATAAAGGCATGAATCGCCAAAAATTTTACTTGTCATAAAAAAAAAATTGCAGGGTATGTAGCGATAAGCCACTTATTGGCAGGTTCTGAAACTCGTGCGATTCTAGTAACCACAATTAGGTTATCTAGGCCTATCGAGGCTAATCGCAGCTTTAGAATGGCGAGTTTCTCCCAAAATCCTCACGCCAAGAAAAGTTGGCGTGAGGCTGGGGAGAAGCTGCTGAGAGGCGGCGATACAGGACTTAGAAAAAAAATGCTTTTTTTTCTGCATCAGATTGATGCCGGGGGTCTCCGGAGCTGGTATCCATTAATAACAGCACCGGAGACTCCCGGCATGAATCCTTTGAAATAAAAATGCATTTACATGCAACTTCATTACCTTAGCAGCTAACCGCTGAGGCAATGAAGGGGTTAAGCCCTCCCGCTACCCATCAAGGGCCAAATACCCTCTTCACTGACCCCCACTATCCACAATAAACACTAACACCCACCTCTTCTACCCTCACATGATTGATACCAGAGGCCACAGGGGTCCTCAGGTTGTCTCCGCTGGTGTCTGTTTGCCCTCGGGTGGTCCCCAGGGGTGTCAGGGGTCCCAGGTATACTTGGACAAATTGAAAATTGTGAGCAGTGTTGGGAGAAGGTGAGGCTATCGGGGTACTCACAGAGTGAGGTTCATGTTTGTGGTTTGGGTTGCGTTTCATTAATAAGTTAGTAGCACATCCCACAAAGTAATCATTAAATGCATTTGCAATGTCAGTGGGGTTTGTCAGAGTAATATCCTCCTTGGTGATATTACTTGGGTGTTGATGGCTAGAAAGCTGGAATATATTGTTGATAACCTTCCAGAAGTTAGCTGGGTTTGATGTGTTCTGGAGGAGATTGTCAGAGTAATATTGTGCATTTCTTGTTTGCCTTGTGCGCATGTTCCGCAGGCATCTGTAGTGATTGAGATCCTTGATAGTGCCAGTTACTTTATAGCGTTTCCACAAGGCATCACTGAACTGGTAGAGTGCTATAAGGTCAGTTGTAACCCATGGAAGGTGGTCCCCCATACCCTTATTCTGCGTAGTGGAGCATGGGTATGTGTTGGGTGGGGTCTTTATAGCACTGTATTGCACTTTTTGTTTTTTCGGCACTGGATTGGTACTGTAGACCAGAGGGGACCCCGGACACCTGTGGGGACCACCTAAGGAGCCCCGGGCCCCCGTGGTGCCCCTGGACACCCGCGGGGACCATCCGAGGACCCTCAAACACCCGTGGGGCTCCCGGACACCCACAGGGACCACCTGGAGGCCCCTAGACACCCAAGGACCCCCAGACAACTGCGGGGACTACCTGGAGGCCCCATGACACCTACGGGGACCACCCGAGGACCCCCGGACCCCCGTGGGACCCCCAGACACCTGCAGGGACCACCCGTAGACCCCCACTGGCCTCTTGTATTAATGCTGTGCAGTAAAAAAAATGCTTTTATGCATGTCTCCATCTCTTTTGCGCCAGCCTTTAGGATTTGCCATTTTTTGGCCTATCGTACGACTTTTTTTTTCCCTGACTCTTTATGGATGATAAAAAGGCCATAGGGCGATACTGCACTGTTATCACTGCTCTGTGAATAGCAGAGCAGGCAGTATCGCGCTATAAGGGCATTTATCGTACTTTAAACCACTTATCACAGCTTAGTGAATCGGCCATACAGATACAAAAGATCAACATCAGAGCATGAGTTTAGGGCACATCAGTAAGTTTGTCGCACGTTTGATTAGCACAATTCTTTGCATACACACGCACTCTACAAAGTTTATACATTACGTTTATTACTATTCTAATGTTCTGTAATGTATAAGCCACTCACAGGGAACCCAAGTTTAAAATGTAAATCCCATCCTTTCTGTGAATTAAACACATACATGTAACAATGTTAAAGCACCAATCCTGCACAAGTTTTCTTTTTATGTAGCACACTTTTCCCCCACCTCCTGGGAGATATGGCGGCTACGGTGTATGTGGTGCGTTACCTGCGGCTCACAGGAGGTCTGAAAATCCGCTGATAGGAGCCTGGGGTGTACCTGATCCGGTTGATGACAGCGCCTCCACCTGCGCGGTATCCTAACAATGTGGGATAACCCTGTGCAGGACAATATAATACACACACACCAGTATGATATAACAGCTTTTACTGTACAGGATATACTACTAACGACACTTCAGAACATACAAGCCTCACAGGGCCGTAACCCTGCTCCGTGTATTCCCAACACTGTGTCCACACCCCTGTAGGGTTTGCCCCCACTGTACTGAGGTGTCCCTGGGCACCCAACCACCCTGGTGTCCACAGAGTCAGCCACCCACCCATGTGTGTGAGGCAGTGCTGCCCACTAGAATAGGTGTATAGTTGCTGCATGTGAGGTACCTGCTAGCTGTTCCGACAGAAAGGAAGACAGGATCCGCTGATCCAGCGATGGCGTCGTCCACGATGGGTCCGCCTCCTAAGGGGTGGTATCCAGTTGGAGTTTCCCACCATGAAGATAGTCTCTGTGCCTTTTAGTGGTGGTCTGGTCCCAGACCACAGGCCACAAATGCTGTGCAGTTTCTGCTGTGTCCCTGCCACTAAGGATGCTAAGCGGGGCAGTGTTCCTATCTAAGGGGCCTGTCCCTATAGCAGCCACAAACTGAGATGAGTCGGGGCCTAGCTGGGGCCTAATAGGGGTATCTGTCCTAGTGCAGGTGCCATAGACACCTGCACACACAACCTACCCCTTCCTTGTCCCAGCTCCGACTAACGTGGCTGCAGCGCGCGATTTGTAGCAACTCTCAGAACAGGGGAATGCAGCACCGCTATTGGCTGGTTTCGCTCCATGTGACTGCAGCCCCATGGCTTCTGGGAACTGTAGCTCCCTTGTGGAGGTTCCTGGCAATGGCCACCGCTGTCGTGCCCCTACTGCGTACGTACGAACATACCAACATGGCGGTGCCCTGCAGAGGGAGACGCCGGAGCCTCCGGCGAGCTGTTCGCTGCTCCCTACTCCCCCGCAGTGCCGCCCGCACCTGTCCCTGCCTCCGCTGCTAGGCGCGACCGCGCCGGGAGGTAAGGGACACGGGGCACCAGGGGGACCCTGCTATATTTAATTATTCATTTTTAAATACAATTTTAATCAAGTTTCTACTGGGGCTAAAGCAATCTATTTTTAGATCAGTGAAGCCCCTCACTCATGAGATAGTGACCAGTTTAATAACCAGTTTCATTGAAGCTGCCTAATGATATTCAGCATATTGCAGCTTTAATGTCAGTTCTAATAATATTCTAGAGCAGACAACTCCAGTCCTAAAGAGCCACAAACAGGTCAGCTTTTCAGGATATCCCTGATTCAGCACAGGTGGCTCAAGTAAGTGGGTCAGCCAAAGACTGAGCCACCTGTGCTGTAGGAGGGATGTCCTTAAAACTTGACCTGTTGTTGGTCGTTGAGGAAGGGAGTTGCCCACCCCTGCTTTACAGTCACCAATAAGAATATAATTTAGATATAAAATAACACAGACCTCACTGACTTTTATGTATTTGTATGTAACCTAAGATATCAAAAACACAAGGTTAACTTTTTGGATTTTTAGAGGATTCATCTTCCAAAGTACTACAAACTCACAGTGATAAAAAGGAAATTACCAGTAGGGGAGCCCTTATACAGTACTCAGTAAGGTGTTCTTTCCTAATGTTTGAAAGGGTATAAAGAGCTAAGAGTAGCCAGTTGTGAGCTGCGACCTTTGTTGTGAGCAAAAGCTAATGCTATTACAGTACAGTATGTTGGTATTTATTTGTGAACTGAAATTATAAATGTGCTATGTATACTGTATATAGCCATGGCTGGTCCAGATTATCTTTCTGCCTTCCTGTCACGTAAATTCTGATAGCTACAGACAGTGACAGGCTATCCTGTGGGTTTACCCCTCCTCATGCTGCCTCTCTGAGTGACCGGGGTGGAGGTGAATGGGAGTCTGCGTACAACCAATCATGGTGCAGACCCTGTGCCCTCCCCCTCTCAGCTTAGGGAGGAAGTGTTCAAATTATAGGAGTTAAGCTAAGACCCTCCTGGGGGGGGGGGGGGGGGGAGTCAATTCAGGTTCCTCCCGGCTGAGAGGGAGACGTGCCTTCAGCCCCTCCTGGGGCTGACTGAGCTCAAGATCTGTGCAGAGCACAAGGCCTCAATATTACCTGCTGACCCATTCTCCACTATGATGCAAACGCTGTGATAACACCTGCAGTGGCTGCACCAATAAAAACCCTTTTTACATACTCCTGGCTAAGTAGCAGTCTATTGGGCAGAGGTATGGAAGACAAGAATGCCATGGGGGGTCTGCCTCCAGCTCTGCTGAAGCCTACTGTGACTGGAGGCACTGACACCTATGAGAAGAACCTGGGGATCACCAAACGCCCGTCCTGTTCCCCACAACATCGAGGAAGCTCATCTCTCCTGGAGCCAACCAGGTACAAAGCACCACACAGACCTGTAGCTTAGGCAACATCACCCAGAGGGGGTGGGGGAGAAGCAGTGCTACGTACAATGTACCAAGCATTAAAAAAACACAGGTTTCTACATATAATTTGATCTTGAAAATACTGATCCATCAAAAGTAATCACAACCTGTAACACTTCTCAGGGACATACGTTAACTGGAAACTTTGCACTAAATTGTTGGATAGTAAAACATTTTGTTTCCACATTATACTCATTATGGCTATACACTGCAGTATGCTACTTTTTTCTGCAGGGGGAATAAAGCTCTTAATTTTTCAATCTTTCTGTATGTCTCGGTATGGCACGTCCACTCCTCATCTATTTTAAAGCTCATGTCATACAATAGCGAAGAAATTGAAAGTTGTAATTAAGCTTTTGAGTAGACTATGTAATATCCTCAATTTAAACACAATGAATATTTAATCCAAAAGGATCCAGTTCTGAAACGCTGCTATAGTAACTCCAAAATATTAATTACAGTGCTGGAAAGATACATACCCAGTCTCAAATAATATAGTCTGCTGAAAGAAATTAGAGGGATTCTCGTCATAATTCTAAACCTCAGCAATACAAACACGAATCATATTTTTGATAGGTGTTGATGCAAATTAGTGAATGCCAAAAATTTACAATGAGGATTACAGATTGTACAGTTGTTAAAATAGTGTTATGAGGGCTTTTCGTGTATTTTCTACCTCTGTTGTCATTATAATAAAAGTTTCTACTTTTCAGAGACTCGTTTTTGTTTTTCAAATGTGTCATTTTTTTTAAAGAAACTTAAATGAATTACAAACGTTGTCAAGTTTTGTGGAAATTGTCCTGAAAAGATGGCTCTGAAGTGCTACAGTACTACAAAAGCAGATGTTCTCCACTTGAATTCAGGAGAACAAACTACTTCAGCAGAAGCAAAAGGGTCTTTGGGCTCCATTTTTACATGGTAAATTTGTTACAAAGAATGATATTATACAGTATATTGTGCACACTAAATGCCCCGTTGGTCTAACAGGGCTCACCAATAGGGGCATCCACTCTATGGAGATCTGCCTGGAAGGCTGCCCCAAATTGAAGACATCCAGAGTAGAAATGCACCAGGCAACCAAAATAGATTAATAAATATGTAATTTTTTTAATTTAAAGTTCAAATTAAAAAGTTAGGGCCTATCCTTGATGAAAGTCCCACCTAGGATTGAAAAATTGTGTTTCATCTTTATGTAAAGATAAAATGCATCTAATGCGAGTGTCCGCTGCATTTCTACAATTATTACAGAATCAGAAGGGGTGCCGTATTTCAAGTCTCCGCCACTGTAACCCCTTTGTCAGGAGGATCTGAAACACATCAAAAAAGCAAACTCTAATGCGCCATTGTGGAATACAGTATGACTTTTAGAAAATAAATGGTTATACAAACTTTAAGAAGAAATATTACTATTTACGTGGAGTAGTGGAAGCCTGCAAACATAAAGGGGGTTATTTATCAAAGTGTCACAGCTTTAATACTGGGGACATACTGGAATAATGATTACAAAATGTGCAAGGTTTACAAAATCAAAGAAGAAAATCCAGTTAGATGGGACTCTGTGTACCTATACTTTGGAGCACAGATTGGGTAAAACCTTTGCACATAATTACAAATATGGCAAATTTGGAGAATTGTCTTTTTTTTTCAGAGAGCTGTGAAATGCAATATCTAATTGAGGGATATCATTTCACTCTCATCTTCTGAATATTTTCGTGAAATTTGAAAAATGTAGTGTCTCTTGCAAGACTTCAAGTGAATTTTGAAGGAGCTTCTAATAAAAAAATAACAAGAACTGTATGACTTAATATTTTTTATGTATATGGCGCCAGCAACGTATGCAGCAGGTGGTATGGAGGTAGAATGGGGGCAAGTGCAAGTTTGACAAGCAGTGAGACACCTATAGTAAATACAGATAATACTAGAAAACGTCTAAAGACTAAACCAGGTGGGAGCAGAAAGGAAGGAGCAGATAAGATAATAGTACAGGCTGAAAAAAAACTTAAATGCATGCATGCTAATGCAAGAAGCCTGACAGATCAAATGGGAGAGCTTGAATTAATAGCTGCAAGGGAGCAGTATGATATCATAGGCATTACTGAAACATGGTGGGATGAAACTCATGATTGGACAGTTAATTTAGAGGGTTATTCTCTTTTTCGGAAGGATCGAACAAATAGAAGGGGAGGTGGAGTATGTTTATATGTTAAACCGGATCTAAAACCTATTATAAGGGATGATGTCTATGAAGGGAATGATGAAAATGTAGAGACTTTGTGGATAGAAATTAGCACTGGAGATAAAAGTATAAAGAAAATGTTTGAGGGAATATGCTATAAACCACCAAATATCTATGAGATTGAGGAAGCTAAAATACTTTTGCAAATGGAGAAGGCATCAAAACTGGGTCATGTTTGCATAATGGGGGATTTTAATTATCCAGACATAGACTGGGGCAGTGAGATTAGCGTTACAACAAAAGGAAACAGGTTTTTGGGGGAGCTTAAAGACAATTATATGACTCAAATTATTGAGGAACCAACCAGGAGAGGGGCAGTTCTGGATTTGGTCATATCAAACAATGTAGAAGTAATAACAAATATTCAAGTCCTGGAACATTTGAGTAACTGTGATCATAACATGGTCTCATTTGAAATAAATTATCAAAAAAACAGATTACTTGGGTTCAACAAAGACCTTAAATTTTAGAAAGGCAGATTTTAATAAACTGAGGTCTAATCTAGTAGTAATACAATGGGATGATGTTTTTGCAGGGAAAAATGTAGAAGATAAACGGGCAGTCTTTAAAACATTGTTAGAAAAGCACACTTATCAGTTTATACCCTTGGGTAATAAGTATAAAAGAAATACTTCAAAACCAATGTGGCTAAATAAACAGGTAGGGGAGGAAATGGACAAGAAGAGGAAAGCGTTTAGATTCTTTAAGTCAGAGGGGACAGAGACATCGTATCAGAATTATAAGGAATGTAACAAAAATTGCAATCAAATTAGCAAAAATGGATAATGAAAAAAGGATTGCAATAGAAAGTAAGGTCAACCCTAAAAAGTTATTTAAGTACCTTAATAACAATTAAATGAGAAAAGAAAATATAGGACCCTTTCAGTGTGAGATGGGTAGGCAGATTATTGGAGATAAGGAAAAAGGTGAGGTATTAAACAAATTCTTTGCCTCTGTGTTTACCAGGGAAGAATCAAGTTCAATAGTAGTGCCGCAGGAGGAAGCCACAACCTCCAAATTAATGAAGAATTGGTTAACTGAGGAAGAAGTTCATAAGCGACTTGAAAAAATTAAAGTAAATAAGGCACCTGGCCCCGATGGCATACATCCAAGAGTTCTCAAGGAGTTAAGCTCAGTAATAGCAAAACCATTATATTTAATATACAAGGAGTCCATTTCCACAGGCTCAGTACCACAAGATTGGCGTAAAGCAGATGTGGTGCCTATATTTAAAAAGGGAGCTAGATCACAACCGGGAAATTACAGACCTGTTAGCCTGACTTCAATAGTAGGGAAACTACTTGAAGGTATTACGGGATAATATTCAGGAATACTGTAGACGGACGTTCACAGAAGTACACAATTGGGAGACGTTTATAAGGTGAAATTATAATAAGGCTTTATTGTGCCTTTTCCTTTTTATCAGGAAAACATCCAAACAAGGGGGGGGAACAAAGCTTCCATTCACTTGGGAGTATTTCTAGTGAAAACACTATTCAATTAATTCACATCTCCCTTAGTCAAGCATTTCTCCAAGTCCCCAAACACATAGCATGAATTAAGCAGATATAGAAAGTCTTGTAAATAAAAGTCTTATCTGTTCCTTGTGGTTTGGAGGGGAAATCTTCTCACTTCCTGGTTGAGCTTCAGGTGTAGTAGTTTTTCCCTGTGTCTTGAAATCAGCTCTGCTGTGCAGAGCTCAAGACTGGTCAGCTCCAGAGATCTGGGTTTCTTTTGGTCAGTCTCATTTGGGACTCAAGAACCTCTGCTCTGTCTCTCCAAAGGTCAGCTCTCAGTCAGAGCTAAGGAGGAGTCACTTCCTGTCTCAAAGGCAGGCTTTTTGTAAACAATCTAATCAGGCAGGTGGTGTTTAGTAATTAACTACCACACTGCTAGATTAAAGGCACTTTACTGAACAGGGATAAGTCCCCTGTTACAAATACCTAATGGAAAACAAAATTATTAGTAATAGTCCTCATGGATTTATGAAGGATAGATCTTGCCAAACTAACCTTATATGTTTCTTTGAGGAGGTAAGAAGGAATTTAGACCAGGGTAATGCAGTTGATGTGGTCTACTTAGATTTTGCAAAGGCTTTTGATACGGTTTCACACAAGAGGTTGGTGTACAAAATAAAGAAAATTGGACTCAGTAATAATATGTGCACCTGGATTGAAAACTGGTTAAAGGACAGACAACAGAGGGTTGTCATAAATGGAACTTTTTCAGGTTGGGCTAAAGTCGTGAGTGGAGTACCTCAGGGATCGATACTGGGACCCCTGCTTTTTAACTTGTTTATTAATGACCTTGAGGTTGGGATCGAGAGTAAAATCTCCATCTTTGCTGATGATACTAAATGGTGTAAGGTAATAGAATCAGAGCAGGATGTAATTTCTCTTCAGAAGCACTTGGAGAGACTGGAAACGTGGGCAGGTAAAAGGCAGATGAGGTTTAATACAGATAAATGTAAGGTTATGCATTTGGGATGCAAGAATAAAAAGGCGACTTACAAATTAAATGGAGATATATTGGGGGAATCCTTGATGGAGAGGGATTTAGGAGTGCTTGTAGACAGCAGGCTTAGCAATAGTGCCCAATGTCATGCAGTAGCTGCAAAGGCAAACAAGATCTTATCTTGCATCAAACGGGCAATGGATGGAAGGGAAGTAAACATAATTATGCCCCTTTACAAAGCACAAGTAAGACCACACCTTGAATATGGAGTACAATTGTGGGTACCAATACTATGAAAATACATTATGGAACTAGAGAGAGTGCAGAGAAGAGCCACCAAATTAATAAAGGGGATGGACATTCTAACTTATGAGGAGAGGCTATCTAAATTAGATTTATTTACATTAGAAAAGAGGAGTCTAAGAGGGGATATGATAACCAGTGGTTGACAAATCACCAAAAAATCTACTCGCCACACAAAAAAATCTACTCGCCACCTAGTACCAAACGTGTGCTGCTTGGGCCAATATTTACTCGCCCGGGGGTTAAATCCACTCGCCCGGGGCGAGCAAATGTATAGGTTTGTCGAACACTGATGATAACTATATACAAATATATTCAAGGACAATACGAGGAGCTTTCAAAAGAACTATTCATCCCACGGGCAGTACAGAGGACTCGGGCCATACCTTAAGGTTGGAGGAAAGGAAATTTCACAGCAACAAAGGAAAGGGTTCTTTACAGTAAGGGCAGTTAAAATGTGGAATTCATTACCCATGGAGACTGTGATGGCAGATACAATAGATTTGTTCAAAAAAAGGTTGGACATCTTTTTAGATGGGAAAGGTATACAGGGATATACCAAATAAGTATACATGGGAAGGATGTTGATCCAGGGATTAATCCAATTGCCAATTCTTGGAGTCAGGAAGGAATTAATGTTTCCCCTTAATGGGGTTTCTTGTTTGCCTTCCTCTGGATCAATAAGTAAGTATAGATATAAGATAAAGTATCTGTTGTCTAAATTTAGCATAGGTTGAACTTGATGGATCTACGTCTTTTTTCAACCTCATCTACTATGTAACTATGTAACTATGTAACTATGTAACTTTAAAAGAGACAATACATTACAGAGAATTATAATACAATAAATACAGAAAACAAAGTCTTACCATGGGAAAGCCCTGCCCCAAAGAGGTCATACTCTAAGTGGGACTAAGAGTGGGGGTAAGAACATCTGCTATATCTGTAATTGATCCAGGTCTTGATGGGAAGCCAGGAGAGGGATTTGAGGAGGAGATGAGCTGACACTGTCTTGGGAGAAATAGAAACGAGTCTAGTTGCAAAATTTGACAGATTGCAAAGAAAACATTGGGAGGCAGGGAGACCTGTTAGTAGTAAACTTCAATGATCCAGATGGGAGAGGATAAGAGCATGCATTGAAGTTTAAGAAGAAGAATAAAACAAGAAACAAAGAAGTCCAGAGCAACCTCTAATGTGACAAAAATACACAGTGAAATACCTATATATCTGTTGAAAAAAGGGTCATTTAGTTAACTCTTTGGCCAAAACGTATAAGCCTGCGAGCCACTTTCAAGGCATGACCATAATATCGCAGGTCCTAACACTATCTGGTTAAAATCCTTATTTACCTCTATAATTAGGGGAAGGATGGTCCTGGCTTTGAACCTGTCGCAACCAGCTGCATGAAAAAAAAACCTGCTTACCTGGACAGTGGGGAGGGGCGAGTTTTAAACCCTGGTAGCGAGGAGCCACTAATCTCCAAAACAGCTGAGACAAGTTGGACAAAGTTAACAAACATAGAGATTGCCAGCAAAGATTTGTGAGGAGCTCAGATTTAGACATATTAAATTAAAGGTGGTGGAGTGCCATCAAGGAGAATATGCCCAAGAAGCAATCAAGGCTATTCAGTGTGTGTTGTGTTTTTCATATAGCATAAATCATATATTATCATATATCATCATCTCTCTCTTTTATATCTGTTGCCATGCTGTAAAAATGGCATACAGTTCTCTTTCATGCTGGCAGTAAACCTGGTAAATTGCAGGATTGCCAGTATTAATCATGGAGGTTTGCCCTCACACCCTGGTGAGGTGTCATATGTATTGAAGGGGAGTGGTAACATGCTCTGAGTCCACGTTAGTGACATCAGAAATGTGCCTGTTCCTGAGGTATATAAGGCACAGCACTGCCCAAAGTTAGTGTGTTCTACTTGACTAAGTTCAGAGTGAAGGTCAAGGTGTTATTCGTGGTGAAGTTTAAGTTCAAGAACAGCAGCAGCAAGGCTGGCTGAGCCTACACTGTGTCCAGGGACCTGGCACAGGCGGTGATCTCCCTGAGTGGAGAGGTGATCCCACTCCATTAGGAGGGCAGACCTTTCTAAGGGAAGTACCAGTACAGATGAGCGGCTGAGCTGCCAGCTGTGAGGGGCAGTTAGCCCACCGATCAATAAAGATGCCCTGTTTCAAGACAACTCCACTGTGTGAGACTGAAGTTACTCTCCAGCAGAAGGCACCACCTGGAAGGAGTTCCTCATCAGGACCATCTCCATGCGGACGCAGAGATCCTGATGAGGTGGAGACATTGCACTCTATGTAGGTAGGACTCGCACTCACACTACCTCAGCTGCCTGTCAGGTTGACAATCCCCAAACACCATCATGCGGGAGACTCAGGAGTCCTGTTGCCAACAGGTGCACCACCAGACACTACCATGTAATGGGGCCGGTAAGACCACAGGGGCCAATGTGAGATTGGGTGGGTCAGGCAGGTCAGAAAATCTGTTACATATCTCTCTCTTATATATATATCTCTTATATATCTCTCCCTTATATGTCTCTCTCTTATACCTCTCTTATATCTCATTTGAGAGCACATTCACATGTCTTAGACAGGTCTGCAACCCTGCTTTTTGCCATTATTACCTAGCATACAGTGCTTCCACTGCAGCAAGGGATTCTGGGAAATGACATGCAAATGAGCACACAGTGCCACGTTTTGTCTCAAGACCACATTACATGGAAAACCCTTAAGCCAAGGCAAGCTGCTTTAAACACAGCTTTTAAACATAGCCTGGGATGAGATGCAAAGCCAATAAACCCAATCACAGACTGTTTTGACCTTGTGAGTCTCACCAGTGTTAGGTTGGTTTTACTGGCTTTGCAATTTGAGACATGAGTAGGTCTTCACCACACATTGTTTAAGTTATGGTGGGTGAAAATGTGACTGAAAACCCTCCACTGTGTAGCATATAGCATATACAAATATTACCTATTAATATTTCCCAGAATCCCTTGCTGCAGTGGAAGCTAGATGATAATGGCGAAAAGCAGGGTTGCAGACCTGTCGAAGACATGTGAATGTGCTCACAAGTAATATTTTTATATGCTACTGTATGTGCAATACGGTGGAGGGTTTTTAGTCAAATTTTCACCCTCCATAACTTAAATTATGTATGTATGTATCAAATTCAGTGCTAGTATTAAATACTAATTAAATGGTGCCTAGTTGATGCTTAGTTTACATATAATCTATAATCATACATGAGTCTGCCCTGATGTACTAGCAAAAAATTTTTTTTTACATATATATAAAATGTCAAATGGTGTAGTGTGCTGCTGATCACAGATTGCAATAGTTAATATCAGATAAAGAAAATGAGTGTGAAGTGGATCTATCAAAACTAGCAAAATCTATAAAAAATGTATAAAATCTATAAAAAAAATATGTAACACATTCCCTCCCTCCCCCCAATCGCAGATAGGGACCCTCTGGGGAAATCTACGTGCATTACCAGGTGAGCTGTCAGGCTCGCAGGAGGCCTGAGCCTCCACTGATGGGAACTCCGGTGTATCCTGGAGTGTACTTACAGCGCCTCCACCTGTACAGGATCCTAGAGTGTAGAATACACTTGACACAGGACCCACATAAAGTAACCACATACACCAGAGTACGGTTAAACAGTTTACTATGTGCAGATAAGAACGTAACACAACAATAACCTCAGTACGCAATATCATAGATACTCTGTATCCCACAGCAAGATATATATCCCCCACCTGAATCACAGTGAGTGTCTCAAAGTACCATGGGTGCCAGGCACCAATTCTCTAATGTCCATGTCCCAATGTCAAGGCCCACCTCAAGATGTGTTGGAGATAGCACTATCCCATGTAGTGTTAGTGAACTGGTTAGATACCTGCCAGGACTCCTGAACCCGTGTATAGCAGAGTAACAAAAGGGGATCCTTCTGATCCAACGTTGTCGTCCGACGCACGTGGGGTGAATTCCGGCTTGGATACTATCACCTTCAGAAGAGTTTCTGTGTCCTTTGGGTCCCAGAACCCAACTTGCAGGGCTGCGCAGCGTGGCAGCTGTGTCCCTGACTACCAAATGGCTAATGGGGCAGAGACCCTAACTAAGGGCCTGTCCCTAATGCAGGCACAAGATAAACAAGTGAGTCGGGGCCTAGCTGGTGGCTAGGGGAATATATGGCCTAGTGCAGAGGGTCACGGACCCCTGCACACACAACCTCCCCTAACCTTGCCCCATCACCGACTGGTGTGGTCTGCACAGAGCGCAAAATGTATCTTATTCTGTAAAGGGGAATCCGGACGCACTATTGGCTCCCTGGAGTCATGTGTTTTTCAGCCCTATGCCTTATGGGGCTTGTAGTTCCCCATGGAGCCTCCTGCAGCTATTCTGCCTCGTGCACTTGTTCTGCGCATGCGCGTCTCACACATGCGCAACGCGATCCAATATGGGGGCGCCATGAGCACTCGGCCGCAGCGGAGCCTCCGGAGCACCAGAGCGCTCTCATCACATGCTGGCAACCTGCCCAACCGCCGGACACTCCTGCAGGCGCGTGCACCCGTCGCCTTTACCCGCGCAACCCCGCCACTGAGGTGAGCGGCATGGAGGGGAAGGGAACAGAGCCCAGAGGGGGACCTGGCTACAAATATATATGTGAAAAATGAAAAATAAAAAACAAAAAGTCGAAAATATAAAAAATAATATAAAAAGCACAAAATTGTCCACTTGTGAATGTGGTCGCACTTGCTTGACATTCTGCAAATATATAGGATTTGGTAAGCCTTCTCAGTGGGCACAACGACCTCCCTTCACAGACCTGTATAAAAAAAAAAAAAGAAAAAAAGCGCCTGATCCTAGTGCATTAAAAATTATACAAAATGTAATAAATCCAGTGATCACAATTCAAAACTCAGAAACATCTGTTGTAATCGAGCCTTTTATGAGTGTTGTTACTGTGAAGAGTTTCTGCGAGCGGCGGTTACACAGTGTATACCGGAGGATTGAGCAAATACCCTTCCCCCATTGAGACATGACCTGCCCGGAACGAAAACTAACTCTGAACAAGTTGACGGAGGACCGCCAAGGAGGTGACACACTTAAGAGTTGCCGGAGGGAACATGTTCCTGTAAGAGACTATGCTGAAGTCGGAGCAGAGCGGAGTTACACCGACACATTGGGGCATGAAATTATCTCATAAAACGCTTGATTACAACAGATGTTTGTGAGTTTTGAATTGTGATCACTGGATTTATTACATTTTTATCATTTTTAATGCACTAGGATCAGGCGCTTTTCTTCTTTGTTTTATATAGCTATATATATATATATATATATATATATATATATATATATATATATATATATATATATATATATATGTATATGTGTGTGTATATGTGTGTGTATGTATGTATGTGTAGTGGTATCTGTACCGTGTTAGCCAAGCTTAATAATCAAAAACAAATAGACGATACCTTTCTGTGGCTAACATAATGCTTTTATTTGTGCAAGCTTTCGAGTTACACTAATCTCTTCTTCGGGCGATGTTCCAATTGATTAAGCCAAAAAACTTTCTTAGAAACAAGGCAACTGGAATGTTATCTGTGGGTGAAGCCTACACCTCCCCCCTGTGCAGTGTGTGATTTATAACTTAAGGTGTTTAATGGTCCCTGAATGCTTGTGATGTAAGGAAATGCATGTGTGTGTGTATGTGTGTGTATGTGCACATGTGTGTGAAACGTGTGTACGTGTGTAATTCTAATTAATAAAGTGCCCATAGCGTAACCAGCAGTTTTCAAAAGGTGTGTGTGGAAGGGGAATGTATAACAATGGGGTGGGTAGGTGTAGAAATGTAACAGGGTGTTGCATTTATGAAAAGACTGCAGGGGATTAATTGAACAACAAAAACAATCCGAGGTGTATAATTTTTAAAAAAAATCAGGTGTTGCATATCTGTTCATGTGTGTGGCTACTATCTAGTCCTTATTGGTATATAGGGATAGAATTACATGCTACATTTTGTACAGTATGTGTAAGACACAGGTGTGTGTGCACTCATATTGCACAGTATTAAAAGACAGGAGCTTTATCACTCACGGGAAGACAGTTCTCTTGTGTTAGGGTAGTGGCTCATAAAGCTGCTGTCTCGGTTTAGGCCACGTGAGTATCCTGAAAAGTTTCATTAATTTGTATTCATGCAACCGTCTCTCTTTCGGTGTTCTAAGAGTACCTTTGAGTATGGTCACCTTCAGATCGTTCATCTTATAGCCAGAGTCAGAAATGTTTGCTGACTGGGCTGTCTCTTGTTCCGCATGTGATGCTGTGGCAATGCAGATTCATTATCTTGTTTAGCCCCTGTCCCATCTCACCTATATAGTAGCAGCCCCCAGAGCATTTCATGCACATGATAAGGTACACCACATTGCTGAAGGAACAGGTGAACCTTCCTTAGATTTTGTACTCCAGATTCCTGTGTGGTTTTTGTATTGTGCATACTGTGTGGAGCATTGCGCAGGTTTTGCATCTTGCATCCTGGCATGGTCTTGTCCTGCATTCAGTTGTATTGTTCAATACTTAACTCCTCACCATAATTTCCTTGAGATTATGAGGTTGTCTGTATGAAAATAAGGGTGTTTCAGGGAAGACCTGTTGCAGTCTTGTATCCTCCCGGAGAATAGGTTGTAGTTCCCTTGCAATTTTGTGTAGGGTTTCTAGCTGTGGGTTATATGTGACCATCAAAGGTACACTGTCGTTTGTCTCTTTCTTTGTCCTACTTCATCCAGGGAATGGGTGAGTCTGAGAAACATTGAGGATGATGGTCGGGTGGAACGTAGTAAGTTCTCATGGAACTGTATGAGGTCCTGTTCACCAAAGGTCTAAATCAGGAGGATGTCATCAATGTACCAAAGGTATGTATATGGTTTCAAGTGCCAGATGGAAAGAAAATCACTTTCCACTTTTGCGCAAAACAGATTGGCATACGCTAAAACCACCCTAACTCCTGTTACTAATTTTAAATACTTGGGCATATGGTTTGAATTCCATTTAACATTCGGGATGCACATTGATACCTTGACATACAAAACCTATGCCAAACAAATCCTCTCTAATTCTGTTGGTCAGAAAGCGTATCACACAGCAGATGCTAATGCCAATTATCAACTATGTGGACATAGTATATGGCTTGGCACCCCAAACCCACCTTGCAAACTTGATACCCTCTACAATTCAATATGCTGTTTTGTTCTCCAATGCAACTACAACCCACATCACTGGGAAATGCTCAAAGAACTAGATTGGTCAACACTTGAGTCTAGGCGCAAAGTTCATCTTTCATATCTTGCCTTAAAATACTTTCTGGGCAAGCTACCCATCTATCTGAACAAGCTCCTCCCCCCTACCACATGCAGCACTTATCTGAGATCTGACTCCGAAAGACTGTTCATGGTCACAAGGTTCAACAAAGTATCCGGCCGCTCCTCCTTCTCTTACCGTGCACCCCAAAACTGGAACAATCTACCGGAGAATCTCAAGCAACCACCAGTCTACGTTCTTTCAAAACTAAAGCTGTCTCACATTTTAATGAACTGTTACATACACCTATAATATATATTATCTCTTACTTTGCATGCTATGTCTTGTATATAATGGATACCCTGTTCACTTATGTAACTATGTATTGTAACGATGTGTTATTTGTCATCTTAACTCTAAGCCCAAGACATACTTGAAAACGAGAGGTAACTCTCAATGTATTACAGTACTTCCTGGTAAAACATTTTATAAATAAATAAATACATCCGAGTGCCCATAGTGGTCCCGGTTGTCTGTAGGTCATTTCCAAATGTGAAGTAGTTATGGGTCAGAATACATTTGATGCATTTAGTCCCTGCCTCTGAGGATCCTGCTGTCCCAGAAAGTATCTGTAGGCTTAAATCCCATCTTCTTTGGGGGATGTTTGTGTAAACCAACTACAACCAACTACAGACCTCTATATACCGTAAATCTACAGACAGAGCCAGCTACAGTATATTAGAGACAACAGCTTCACACACTAAGGGACCCAAACCCCACACACACTAAGGGGCCTATTCTATAAGCCTCGATAGCCCACTTATCAAGGCCTTTTTGGCCAAAATGCCTACTGCTATTCAGTAAGCCTCGATAAGTGGGCGATAAAGGAATGAATCGCCAATTTTTTCAGCTGTCAAAAACAAATCACCGGGTGAGCGGGGATAAGCCACTTATCGGCAGGTTCTGAAACTCCTGCAATTCTAGTCGCCTCGCTTAGTTTATCGAGGCTAATCACGGCTCTAGAATGCAAGTTTCCTCACGCCAGGAAAAGTTGGCGTAAAGCTGGGGAGAACTTGCTGAGAAGGCGGCGAGAAGATTTAGAAAAAAAAATGCTTTTTTTCCTTCGTTGGATTGATGCCTGGGAGTCTCCGGAGCTGATACCCATTAATATGAGCACCGGAGACCCCCGGCATGAATCCCATGCATTAAAAATGCATTTACAGGCAACTTAATTAACTTAGCGGCTGATTGCCAAGGCAATGAAGGGGTTAACTACCAGTGCCATGTTTATTGTCGGTAGCGGGGGTGGGTGAAGGTGGTATTTGGCCTTTGGTGGGTGTTTAGGCCTTGCGGGGGGAGGGGGGGAATGCAGGTGGAATTAACAACCCTCATTACCTTTGTGATTAATACTGCTAAGGTAATGAAGGGATTAACCTCTCCCGCTACCACCCAGTAGGCCTAAACTTCCATCCTTGGGGCTACTACCCCCTTCATCAAATCCCTATATCCGCAATAAATAAAATACACACAACAACCCTACTACCCCCCTCCTCTACCCCCAACAATACCAACCCTGTACCCATTGATTGGGACAGTGGTATATCATACCCATTTAATATGGGCATGATAAGACACTACAGCACTCAATGGTCAACCTACTGTAATAAAAATCATTAAGGCCAAAAATACACAAGAATAAAACAAATACACAAGCACCTAAACTCTCCAACAATAAAATAATTTTAAAGCCTAATATTACACGTGAATAAAAATTATCTATCACCAAAACAGTAAAAGAATAAAAATTATGTTATTCCAAAACATAATAATTAAATTATATAAACACCTATCCAACCAATTCAAGAAATAAAACCACTAGCCAACAAATCAATTAAATAAATAAAACCACAGCCAACAAATGTATTGTCATTTGAGGTTTTCTGAATAGCAAACTGGCCAAATCGATCAGGAAGTGCTCAGAAACCTTGATGAATTAGTTATCAAAGTTTATAGAATAGGCCCCTATGACTTTCAAAGTGACTTGATAGAAGAATATCCTTGAGATTTGTTGATCTTTTGGCAGTCATAATTGGACCACGGTTTATACTAGGATAAAACCAGAGAAAAAGTAGTTTATCAACTTGAAAGTTCTATAATCCAAAAATGTGTGCAAACAATTGTTAAATTAATATAAGGTGACAATATTGGTGGTGCAGTGCTGTGATTAGTAATCAGGTGAAGACAAAAACGGATGGCTACAACAGAGCCGTCCAAAAGAAAACCACGAAGGAGTAAAATATAACATTTAATGAAAATCATTAAAACATAAAAGTCACAATAATTACAAATTAAAAAACAGTGATGGGGTGGAAAATATTCCCAAAGGATACGGATAGATAATTAGGGAGATTCAATACAATTAATTCTTCAATTACCAATAAGTAGCTAGTATAGAATCACACCCAATTGATATCAGCCAGAGATAGATAGTGATATAATCAGGTAGGCAAAAGTCTATATTGTGGGGGCAGACAAAGTATCGCCACATAATCAGGTAGATGAAATTGGTGATAACATACATATAATATTGAATTATATGTGATATTAAAAAGTACCCCATATAGCAGGTGCTTGAGGCTGTTTGCTAATAGAAAGAGCTACAATGTATTTAGATTAATCTAAATAGGGCAGTGCAGTGCTATTATGCAACTCTAACCAGCAGTACTGATACTCATAGGAGCAAATAGTAAAGTCATTAATAATGTACTCAACATATGGACTGATAAGGGATGCTACCAAAATATGGCTCAGATAGAGTAAAAAAACAGTCCTGTTTATAATCATTTAGATAGGGTAATACAATACACTACACCCTATTCCTCATAGATGTGGTAGGAGTAAGCACCTGTTAGAAAATGCCTAAATCATATTAGATATACAGCACCCATCATTTCACATTCATATATACAATAAGGTGCTGATGTTAGTAAATTGCCCATACCTATAGTGCAGCCTTATAGTACTGCAAGGGGATAGCGATGGCACAAAATAAACCTCATGTAGCAGAGGTAAGAATCTGTAGTAATCACAGATCAATAACCTGAAACGACAAAAAAAAAAATATCTCGATGTAGCCGGGCTCCCCTCGCCCGCATTTGTTGTTGTCGGGTGGGAGGGTTGCAGCGGGGCAGGGAACGCTCCGGTAAATCGGAGGTTACGCATTATCAGGGCGCCGCCATGTTGAGAGTTGGCGCAGGCGCAGTAGGTGTGGAGCAGGAGGTCGCGCATGCGCGGGGATAGCAGTAAAGCCCGCGAAGGAGGAGTAGCTCCCATAGGGGGGGAGCATAGAAATTACGAGTCCCAGCAGCCCCCGTGGGACCAGGTGACCAATCAGGTGGTTAGAAGGAAGGAAGGAGGATATAGGGGTCGGAGGGCGCGCACGTAGGTCAGAGCTAGCGGGAGGAGGAAGGAGACGGAGCTCTAGGTGTAGGGAGGCACTCAGCCCCTACCAGGCCTTATACCCCAGGCCCAGTTAGGCCCTGAGTCACCGTAGTGCGGAGCAGAGATAGGGTCTGGCCCTAGACAGGTTCCGGTTCCCTTATTGTGCCGTTCAGTGATCGCTTAAAGAGACAGTGTGTATCTAGGAGGAGGTCTGGGATCAGACCCTGCTACCGTGCTGCCGCACGTCTGGGTGGGATCGCCCCGGACGTCTACTGCCGACGTCACCTCGGCCCCACTGATCCTTTGTGAAGACCCTTGCAGGCCCGGGTACTGGAGTGCCCGGCAGGTGAACCACAAGTGCACCAACGATATCACCTCTTATTCAGGACACAGTGGCTGCGCAGTCACACATATACATATATTGGACTGGGGGAAATTGGACACGGGGTGGGATCCCCCGGTGGAGGGGGGAAGTTAACGTCCTGCGAGACGTCGTAGATAGTGCCCCTCTGGGGAGGGACACCTGTTGATACTTGAGAGACACGCATACCCCTTTCGTGCTAGTAAAGTATTTGGTTGGTTATATCGCTGTGGGTGTGTTGATGTACATAAGTTGTCCTGCGAAGAACCACTCCCCCTCTGGTGGGAGCTGTCGCAGGTGGAGGCGCTGCACCAAGTATCAGGTATTAACTATTATATTGCGTGCCCCAGGCTCTCCGCGGCGGAGGCTCAGGCCCTGTGAGCCTGCAGGTCATACAGCATATGGTAGCAGTCTGTGTTCACTAGGAAACAGGGCTACATCTAGAACGCTAGCTGGCTGCTGTGGACATTTTGACCACTGGCAGCCTGCTGCACCTGTTCCAGGGCTTAAATAGCAGCCAGTGACTCCCAGTCCCCGCCTGAGCATTGTTGCGTTTAGCTGTGTTCCTGGCCACCCTGGACTCTAGTTCCGGAGCCTTCTAGTTCCTGTGCCTTCCCCATTCCTGAGCCTTCCGTGTGGCTCGCCTGTTGCTGTGGCTTGCTTTTCCTTATGGCTTCCCTGTTCCTGAGCCTTCCATGTGGCTGCCCATTGCTGTGGCATGCCTATCGCTGTGGCTTCCCTGTTCCAGAGGCCAGCCTATTGCTGTGGCGTGCCTATCGCTGTGGCTTCCCTGTTCATTGGATTTCCCTGTTGCTGACCCCAGACCGTGACCCTTACCTCGCTGCCTTCTGCTTGCCTTGAGCCTTTGCCTGTTGCCTGGATTCTGCACCACTGCCACCAGTCCTGACCCCTGCCTGTTACCGACTATGGATACTCTTACAGGACTCTGTCCCTGGGTTGTGGTCGGTTTATTTTCATCCCTACCTCAGCCCTGCGGGTCCGCTTCCTGATTGGAGACGAGCACCGTCACAAATGCTGACTGCAAATTACTAACCTGACTTAGATCCCAAGACTGTTAAAGCCGATACACCTACTGAATGACACAGGCGGTTATCAGAGAAACGTCCTGATGTAAGTTTCGTTCCAGAGAAGGAACTTCATCTGGAGGGGACAAATCGGGAACCATCTGTAAAGATGCCAATGGGTTTGTAGGATCCTCTTAAGGTGCATCCATTGTCTACTATAGTTGGTAATAAAACTAATACAAGTATAATTCTGCTCATCCGTATTTATAGTATTTCTGAGCATCAGGAGAGTAACATGATCTGCTCCATAAGCATGGTTAAATGCTTTCTTTACACAACGTCTGCTACAGTATATCCCCGATCCCCAAAACATCTGTTGTAATTCCTTAGCTCTTTTGACACAAATATTCATACCAGAACAATTCCTACGCAATCTAACAAATTGTCCATAAGGAATACTCTTCCTTTGGGCCATAAGATGAAAACTTGAAAAGTGTAAAGTAAGACACTGTTGGAAGCAGTACATTTAAAAAAAAAATCTGATTTGATTGTTCCATTCTCCGAGGTGCAAGTTATCAAATCTAGAAAAGGAATGGACAATGGTGAGATCTGTGAGGTAAGTCGAATATTCTATTAGTTGTAATTAAACAAGTCAATACATTTTTGGCAATCAGAGAGGGTGTCCTCCCATAGAAACAAAATATTGGTCGATGTATCTGATTCACAGGGGAATATTTTGAGTGAAAGATGAGTGTCAGAATTTTTATTTAAGAATTGTCCCGCCACCCTAAAAATAAATTAGCATACGGGGGGGTGCACCGATAGCAGCACCTCTTTGTTGTAGAAAGAATGATCAAAAATAAAATACTTGCGTTATAGTGTAAATTGAAGAATAAACGTAAGTGCAGGTGTGAGGGGAGAATTATGCATATATGGTCTGTGATCAATGTTAGTATATAGAGAGTCTACAGTACTGTACATCACAGGTGACAAGAAAAGTCCCCTGTAGAATAGATACATCGTTCAATCTCTACAAGACATCAGATGTATCCCTCACATAAGGAGAGGGGTTCAACGTAAAGTCTCAGATGGTAATTATATAATTAAATATGGGGCCACACAGGACACCAATGCTGGAGACAATATGCCGGCCAGCAGGTCTACTAATGTCCATATGCACCTTCGAGAAAAAATTAAATGTAGGAGATTTTGGATGACCTACTGAAAGATATTGACATTTTTATCAGTAATGATATTATTGTCTTTAGGTGCATAGTACTGTATCCAGTAAATCATCCAAAACTCTGTTTCCACGTTTTACTAGTGTTAGATCTACACACTATTTCATCAGTGGTTCATATTATCTTTAATATTTTTTTACATTTGCATCGCACTGGATTATGATTGTTTTTATTTGCATTTTAATCCTTTCCTCTAGATGATTTCTGTGATAGTTAATACATAATTTTTTTGTATTATCCATTTGGACTTGCCTGTTGTCTGCTCACATTATGAAGATTTCTTTCTCATCCTCGTGATTGGAATTTTTTGCAATATTATACTATCTGCCAGTCTTCAGTGAAGCAGCCCCTGTCAATTTATCCCTGTGTGTTACTCGTATGCATTAACACTTACAGTAATATCATTTTTGGATTAGGAGTGATCTGGTCCTTTTTATCTCTTAGATTATTTTTGATTGCTGTGCACATTTTTTTTATTTTATACTTAGAAGAGATGTCACTGAAATCGTTTCATGAGAATTACAATAAATTCCACCCACCATAAAATTCACTCTGCAATAATCTACAAACAGAATACACTTCCTGGAGAACACTATTAGCTTCATAGAGGTTGAAGGAATTGACACTGCAGTATATAAAATACTCATTGACAGCAATAAATACCTCCATAGCACTAGCTTCCATCATAGTCTCTCAAATCAGTAATTTTACAGCCAAACTATCCACTATCGCTGCATCTGCTCTGATAAGGATAAAATAAACAAACAGCTGTCCTCTCTCCATAAGTCCTTCACCCAACAATGATTCTCAAAGAGACAAACTGAAAGATACCCAGAGAGAAAGCACAGAGTGACCGGGCTCCCCTGGTCATCACTAACAATAATATATTATCACCACTGAAAGACGTCATTAAGGACCTGCAACCAACACTCACTGAAGATGACACTCAAAAATATATTAACTCACCTTTAAACCACGAGCCAATCTCTCTAACGTAGCGTTCATAAACAGACAACCATCTAGGGAACCGTACTATAGGTACTCGAAAAGTAAAACCTGAAAGTACACAGAAACGGCAATAGATATAGTGGTGTAACCACAATGCTACTAAACCCCACAATGCATGGGTGGGGGGCGATAGCCCATTGGGGCCCTGCTGGATATTGGGCTCAGCAGAGGCTAGAGGCTGCTGCTGCTCTGTGCTTAATGCGGGGGTAGGGCTGTCACTACACACAGGCAATTCCTCTCCTCCCTGACTGTTTCCCCCATGTATGGCTGAGTAGCATAGATGAAATCGGAGCAGCCCTATCACCCCCAGTAAAATTCTTAGTGGGGTGGAAGTGTCAGAGTGTGTGCCATTTGAGATGTGTGTGTTGGTGGAGATTGAGGTGTGTAGCACTTCTTCCCTCCTCCCCCCTCCTTCTGGGAGATCTTGCTATTGCTACAGGTGTCATGATTCTAAATACCTGTGAGGGTCCAGGAGATGCTGAGGGTCCACGATCATAAGGGGAAACAGGACAGGCTTTTGGAGATCCTTCAGGTTCTTCTCATGGTGTCAGCGACTCCAGTCATAGCAGGCTCCAGGTGTACTGGAGACAATCCCCACCATGACAGTCTTCTCTCATACCATTACCCAATAGACTGTAACTTAGGTAAAGTTATATAAAACAGGATCCTTTATTTGTAGTAGCCACTGCAGTTGTCATTACAGCGTATATATGGGTTTTCAGAATAGATCCAAGACCTCTGGATGGTACCGGCCTTCTTGCAGTCTTGAGGCCTTGTCTCTGCTCAGATCTTGGGCTGCTGTCAGCCCCAGGAGAGGGAGAGCTGAACTGCATGTCTCTACCCCAGGAGGGAGAGACCTGGAATCACTATAATTTGGAGTGTCTCTTCCTTTGTGCAGATGGGAAGGAACATGGGCTGCACCCAGATTGAGTAACTCACAAACCATGCCTCACCTCCACTCCTGCCAACCAAGGAGGTTGCATGGAGGGTGGGGGGGGAGGTAAACCCTACAGGACAGCCTGCCACTGCCTATAACTACTCAGACTTACAAGACAGGAAGCAGAAAGTATAGTCTGGACCAGCCATGACTACACTCTCCCCTCAGGTGAAATTCCCATGTTCTCACTGGGACCAAATTTAGTGCACCATCCACTAACCTGGAGCTCAGAATACAACACAGGGTTAAGTCAGACGTCATGACATAAACCAATGTACAGCATACAGACATTACTAACCCATATCATCCAGTGATTACAGCGATGATAGTAACTGAAAATGCTTTCAACATGAATAGGATTAGGATCTCTATTTATAGAACTTGGGATCGAGTTTCTTAACCACCCGCCCATCGCAACACTTGGTCCATCCACCAGAAGGAACCTAGTTCTGTTCATATTGATGCAGTATCCCTGAAACATAGGGTCCGACCACTTAAGGGGTTCCCTGGACAGATGCTCTGGATTTGGGCTACTGGACCTATTGTCCATCTGTGAGGACATCCCAGATTTAGCTGACTGTTGCAATAAAGAAGACTCTCTAAAAGACCTGAAAGACGCAGTGGGCAATACCACAGGCATGTGACTGAACACAGGAATTTCTCCCTCTTACTCTTCAGACCAACCATCCGTTCCTCCAAAATCCCACTTCCTTAAATAAATTGACAAACCAGGGGACAGATCATCACTTGGAAAATGGGATAATACAAAGATGGGTTCAGCAGTGGCAGAGCTAGCACCAGCGGATGCAACAGGATCCTAGATTCTGTCCTGTATAGGAATGGCCTTGGAAGTATAGGCCGGTTATTGTGGCCTAGAAGTGTCCCGGACAAGTCCTTCTGGGGTGGGCTTACCCTTACTCCAAGGTGGTAGTATCGAGACGGACGTAGTGGCCTTGGAAAGGACATGGGTAGCTGGGGCCGGTGAACGGGGCCTAACATTGTCCATGACCATGGGTGCAATCTTTGGGTGCAATCTTACCATGGCCCTTAGGGAAGGGCAGTGTGGTGGTATCAGGGGTCCGTGACCACTTCCTCAAGATCGGGGCCTGGGTAGGGGAGTGTCAGTGAAAGGCTGTCCACAACAGATCCCAGTGGAGTTTATACAACTTTAGCAGTCGCCATCTTGCTGAAGTGCTGATATAAAGTGATAATTAGGCACAAAAAAATTAGTTTTGTGATCCTTACTAAATAGTGAGAACAATCAATATGTAATAAACAATACAGACCGGCACCAATTAGTCCAGGGTGATACTAATGTCCAGCACTGAAAGAGTCTTAGAATAGTAGATGGCTGCAGGAGTATCTTCACAGCTTGTCTTCAATGATTGGACTCCATAAACATGTGCATGGGAGAAAAAACACACAAAGAGAGCATATCATAGTGCAGTATGCAAACAACCAAACATAGCAGCGACAACATTACATACAAACACTACGAACAAAAACAGGCAACCGGCGACTAATCCTACAATAAAGTTTTATTACACAATTAAAGATGATGAGGTACACAGACGTGGGAATCCGGTGGTGAAAACCGTGAATCCTACTTACAGGACTGCCACAGGACAAAAAAGCAGGGCAAGGATAGATGGTACCGGCAGCATCGCTCCGTTTTTTCAGTCTTTAGACCTCCATATTTTTCTCTCCGTGACCGGAACGCGTCACATCCCACGCGGCTTGACGGCTCTCGTGGAGCTCCTGGTGTGTCTGTCAATCTGAATCCGAAATCCACTGCTAGAAGGCGGGGCAATCGCCGATTTACTTTTCCTTTCACTTGGCTGCAAGACTCCCGCAGTAACTCACAGTCCTCGGCCACACTCAAATACAAATCTGCCCAACGCGTTTCGTGCGCATTGCGGCACTCTTCATTAGGGGCAAAATGGATACTGGGCATGTATGGACTTAAATCTGACAAAAGAAATAATTGGATTGGTTACCAAGCCGGAGGCGTAAGAGGTAATACGCCAGACTAAGAAACAAAAGAAAAGGAAAAGAGGTGGAAACCAAAGGATCGCTACTTCCGGTAGGCCCACCCTATCCCAACCGCTACAGAGAACAGCGCGGCTGCAGGAGGGAACCAGATGACGAAAGGAGCCCCATACGATACGACACAGGGAGACGGGAGAGTGGGGTCCTCGTCGGGAAACAGCTCTCCCTTTGGAGGGAATACAGAATGTAACTGTTACCGGCGAGAAAGCGGGGAGGCGGGGAGTTCGCCATACGCTGTACAGGAGGAAATGGGTGACGAAAGGAGTTGACTATTACCACTCCTCCCATAATGCATTTCACTTCCCTCATAGACGTCTCTCCTCAATCCTCACCCGCTCTCGCTCCCGTAACCCTCTCCACTCATACATCAAGCACCCCTCATCTCTCCCTATCCTCTCGCCACCTTCTAATGGATCTATGTGGCTAAAAAAAACTGACCCTGGGTATTGGTGTCAAAAGCTACTGCTAGTCTGCCTCTTAAAACAATCACCTTACTCTAGCAACAATACTCACATGGACAAAAAACCTGATAAAATATTAAAATTGCAAGGGAAAGCTATATGGCACAAATATTAAACTAAACACAACATATTAATCACATAATTATAGTTACATAATGACCAATAAAAATACTTATAAATATTACTAATACATGTTAAAATTATAAATAAATAATTTAATAATGTAATAATTCAAGAACTATTATCTATGTTAAAAACACTTTATAATCATGATGAATTAAAAAATGATGTGAAACACTATGTGTAATGAGCCCTTTCATTATATTATATATATGCTCATATACTCTCTTCTGGTAGCACCTCCCTGTGCGGCCTACATACTGAAGGCCGCAGGGGCACTCGAGTTGATAGATCACAAATGAAGTGTGACAATTAATGTGAGACTTGATGTTATATGTTTTTAATGTCACATTTGATCTAAATATTTTAGCATTATCACTATAAGAACAGGCTGTACACCTGGTACATTTAAAAAAAACTTTTAATACATTTGCTGACAAAGATTCACCATGATCCAAGGGGCAACTAGGTGCCAACCTTGATTTCAAATTGGATGCTTTGGTGAAAATAATTTTGGGTTTAGCTGGAAGGCAATGTGCTAACGTGCTATCACACAGAAGAATGGGCCAATGTTTGTT